>JAWZYU010000005.1:112243168-112443168 GCA_038380435.1 Ryuthela nishihirai | reverse complement strand
AGATTATACCTCTCAGCTGTATATGATCAAAGCTATTTTGAGTTTAAAGCTATAATCCACGGTTCAGCATAATAGACAACAGTTTTACATAAACTCTATTTCAGAATAAAAAAGTTCATATTCAGAAAGTTATCTAATGAAGTGTTTAGTCCTGTCTAGTAGTTCAACTACAAAATAATAATAGGGAAATGTACTAAACTCATGGACCTGTAGTAGTTCTTATAGCAAAGATTTTCTTGAAAACAGGAAAAACTGTGCTTTCATGAAAAATCACAAATTTCTTTTGGTAAGATTTAAGATGTCAAACTGATTGCACAGAACAGTTTCCCAAGATGTAGTTAAAAAGTTTACACAATTTCATTGTGCTTACTTTTTATGTGTTAAATTTGGAACATGATGTCTCACTGTTTTATAGAACCAATGTTAAATCCAAAAGTGAGGAGTTACCTCAAAATCACTCATATTACTCAAAATATAAAAAGTCAGTTTATTTGTCCCAAATCTTCAACTACAAATATCTTGTCTCTAAATGTCTGAACAGTCTATCTCACTGAATCAAATAAATAATGTCAATCCTTGTGCAGTCCCTGTGTTAGCTTACACAGCAAAATTTCCACTCAGAGTAAAACAGCAGAACAATTCTGGCTCTTTATTCACTATGCCATATAAAAATTTCATTTTAATAAGCTTTAAACTTCTTTTTTGACTCTTTTTATTTTATCCTCTTTACATTTCTGACAATCAGTGATGAATTACTAAAATCTTAGTTTCATTTATATATGCAGAGCTTCTATTATGCTGATTAGTTGCAGTAGGCTGGCATTTGAATATGACTTTTCTTGCACTACTTCTTTATATGACTTTCACAATTTCATCACTCATGCAATCATTTAATCTATATAATTTTCAGACACAGAAACTTCTTGACAGATCACATATAAATACTCTACCCATTTTATAAAGATGCAGTTGACTTTCTGATTATGATGGATGGTTTCTGACATATGCAATAGGTTCATAACAGAATATGAACATATACAGTAACATGTGAAAGATATCCAATACATCTAAGAGTTTCACAGCACTATACACAACAGCGAAGATACCCAAATGCCTGTGTTCAATGTGTACAAACTATAGCTTCCACAATATGGACACATGTAAAAGTATTTCCTTAAAGAGCAGAAACTCAACAAGAGATATCCTTTCCAATTGTACGATATTGCACAAATTTTGTAGAGAATAAAAACCTGCAATTTAACCATTTACACTAATAAATATGGCTGGATGGCATAAAAAGTTCCGAAAAAAAAAAATGGCCATAAATAGCAGCACGGTGAAGTTCCCAATGAACTGCTATGACAGAAATGGGATCATTCCAACTGGTGTTCAACTCTGCTCTTATTTGTGGAACTGTGGTCTTGTGCTTCCTTTGTGCAATCCGTACCAACATTCACTTATCCATATCTGACAACTTTATATGGCATCCACAATTTGGAGGAAATGTCTTGTCCTTTTTGATAAATAGTCATAATCTTTGATACCATTCCTCGTGTAAAACCTACTATTTCTGCCATTCTGGATAATGAAGCTACTGCAAGATGCACATTAATGATCATGTCTTTTTGGAAGTCTCTGAGATCTGACATTGTCAACAACACACCACAATGGCGGTTTCACCTGCACCTGTGGCACTGCTGTGTGATAGCAGACATTGTACATATCCCATTTATAAACCTCACATCTCGGGTGACCTTGTCCCTGTAATATGCATATGGCACATTGCGTGTACTCCAGTAACCGTTGATGTTTCCATTATTTTGATAAACCCCTGTAGTTAACCATTTTTTTAAAATTATTTAAACTTTTCATTTTAATTTCTGTCATTTTATTATTCAGAATAATATACTCCATCATTTGGAAGTAACATAACCTATAAATATCTGTTAGTTACAGTTACTGCAACTTTTTTTTCTGCCAGAAAAAGTTTAAAATTATCTTGGCAACAGTTGCATACATTATGAGAAACCTAGCACTTTAAGGGCTAAAATCGTCACCATGTTTCTATGCAAGTTTACTATGGGATTATCTGAAAACATGGATGTAACTTCTGTAAGACAACTTCAAACAGTGATGTTTTTGGATAATATACTCAGATGATAAAATTTTCCACACAGATATTATGGCTGGTTTACAAGCAATGATTGCTTTAACTTATTACTAAATAGTATTTTTTTTTTCCCACAGAGTACTTTAATGCATATAGTTCGCTATGCCCTCTTGCAGTTCTGAAAGAACTATAAAAATGCAATTTCTTTTATATTGTATTACAAACATTGTATTACATGAACTTTTACATTTGAGAGCATAAAAGAGACCTCAAAAAAGCATTCATTGCTCATGTCTAATTACAGAAAAATATTCAAAATATTTGTTTCGGTTGTTATTAACACTGTATTTTCTCACTTATCTGGTATTCCATATGGCTTTTCAGTTATACATCAAATCTTAATATTTTACATGTTTTGTTTTTCAATGGCATTTTTAAAACTTTAAAATTTTCCCTGAACTGTTAGAAAACTCTCTAATTTACATTTTATAAATATTACTCACTTGCCAATTTATGTAAGGCAAATTTTACATATAACAGAAATTATCATATCAGCATTTCTCATATACTTTGATGGTACTATATAGGTAGTAGACAAATTTAACAGTAACTTGCACCTAACATAATTTAGTTATTCAGCAGTGTTGGAAAACATTATTGTAACATAACAAAATAACAAAATGATTTTTGAATAACATTAACAGAAAATTTTATTTCATTATTTTCACTGCTTTTGTATTGATATATTTAAGATTTTTTCCTTTATAAGTTATGCTTAGAAACTTGTGTGAAACAGACAGATGTACAATTTACTTTTATGATCAATGTACAAAGTCCTTCAGTGACTCTGCTCAATGACAATTCCAAAAGGATTTGCAAAGCGGCTGTCCACCCGCCATTTTTGCAACTGGTGCTCAGAGAAACGGCTTTGTGATAACAAGAGCTGGAGTGAAAAAGAAAGGGAGAGTCTCCATTCATGAAGAAGGAAAACAGGATAATTACAATAAGGCAAAAATCTCAGGTATATTACAATCCCCTGTAATCAGCTTAGACATTTAGAGAAGAAATTATGTAGGTAGGATAATTTAGGTATAGGATAGGGAATTGGAGGAAGGGACCATTAAACTTTTTGACAATAGTTGAAACTTTCGGTTTTGATCTACCCACCAAACCTTCGATTCCACCACCCCTTAAATATTTCCATTGTGTCTGTTTGCAAATCCATTAACAATAAAGCTCACCTGGTACGTACATTGAGAAAAATAAAGGAGGTAATTCTCATGTTTCAATCGAGCAGTGACGAAGCTGTGTTTTCTTCTCTGCAGCTCCTTTAAGAAGAGACTGCATAAAGTTACATAAGTAATGTTTTCAATTTCTCTACTAATATTTATTCATTAGATTATTTTTATGCTATTTGAAGTTTATTTCAGAGAAAACTCATTTAATTGATTTTCATGAGTACATTCAAAAGCACAGCAAATCTCTTCTACAGGAAAGCATTGATAAAAAGAGTTCAGTGTCATCAAACGACGCAACAAATGATTTGCTGTAAATCTATCTTAATGAAACCAAAAAATTGGATACAAAAGAAAAGAAAATTTTAATTTTATAAAATGAATTCAAGAAAGCAAAAAGAATTTCTACAAAACATTTTTCACTATTGGAAAAATCAAGACAAAGCATAAATGACTTGCAACAATTGTTTTTGTAGTACTTACAACTCAGTTACCTGCAGAGAGAGTTTTCTCTATGCTTAAATGGATTCTCTCCAGCAAAAGAAATAACTTGGATTCAAAATTATTAGACATTTTTCTTATAATGATGAACAAAATAGAATAATGTTAATTGAGTTATATCAATATTTTTGAATGAATTTTTTTTTTAATTTTTGTCGACTATGCATTATAATGTTAATATTTCTGAAGGAAATTTCACTTTTTTTCACTTCCCTTGAGTCATTTTAATAACATGTTTTAAAAATATTAATCTGTGCACAAAAACATTATAGTACTGAGGATTACGATCACATACTTATGCTCAAAAGTTTTTATTAATAAAAAGCTCCATTTTACTCTAACAATTCACAAAATTTGGTGTAAATTTCTTCAGTCAAGAAAGTGTTCATGGTTGTGGAGGGTTTGTTCCCCCACCCTCGAAAATCCAGTTGTCTTATGCAAAATCTAACTAACTTGCCTACCTGCTTTGATATCCAAAATAGGTCATCATTCCAGTAGTGAAAGCGGCATGAGTTTTATTTTGGATGCAAGATCGGGGACCAGGACAAGGCCTGGGCTCCACACATATGCTGCAGTACGTATGCAAGAAATCTTCCGAAATGGCTGAAAGGCGAAAAAGTGGCAATGCCATTTGATGTTCCTATGGTTTGGAGAGAGCCAAGCAATCACGCAAATGACTGCTACTTCTGCATGGTTCCACCTGTTTCTGGAGTCATCACAAGGAAAAAGAAGTGGACAATAGCATACCCAAATATACAATCTGCTCTCTGATCAGTTGGAATGATGATCCATATGTCTGCCATGGTGTATCATCTGTGCCACACATTCTCGCTGAAGAAAAAATGAACAATCTTGGTCGTGATCTGGAGCTGTCCAAGGCAAAAAAAAGTTACTTGGATCAAGACTTAAATAAACAATGGAATCTTCTCAAGGAAAATGTCCGAGTGACTTCATTTCAAACTCATCACGAGCAGTTTGCACCTTACTTCAGAAAGGAAGATGGCCTTGTGTTCTGCTCTGACGTAGATGGCTTGATGAATGCCCTTGGAATCAAACATGACCCTCAAGAATGGCGACTATTCATAGACTCCTTGAAATTGAGTCTCAAGGCGGTGTGGCTGCATAATGGAAATCAACTTACATCCATTCCAGTCAGGTATGCTGTCTACATGAAAGAAACCTACAATAACCTAAAACAGCTGTTGAACTGTTTTCAATACAGCAAATATAGCTGGCATCTCTGTTGTGATTTGAAGATAGTGGTTCTGTTGGTGTGTCTTAGGCTGGGATATACGAAGTACTGCTGTTTCTTATGTGAATGGGATTGCCGAGCAAAGACTTTGCATTACGTGAAGAGAAAGTGGCCTCAGAGGAAATCTCTGAAGGTTGGAGAGATGAATGTGGAACACCCAGCACTGGCAGAAACACACAAAATCCTGCTACCATTCCTACACATCAAACTCTGTGTGATGAAAAATTTCATAAAAGCCATGGACCAGACTGCATCAGCTTTTAAGTACTTGGTTGACAAATTCTCTCGACTCAGTGATGCAAAAATTAAAGAGGAAATTTTTGTGGATCCTCAGATCCGCGAGCTGTTCAGAGACCATGTGTTCAACAACCTTCTTCAGGGTGATGAGAAAAAGGCTTGGGATGTGTTTTGTCTGATGTCAACTCAATTCCTCGGGAATGTCAGGGCAGACAACTATAAGAAACAGGTTAAGGACATGTTGTCTCTGTATCACAAACTTGGCTGCAGTATGTTCTTAAAGATCCATTTTCTCCATTCCCACTTAGATTTCTTCCCCAACAACAGCGACATTGTTAGTGATGAGCACAGTGAACATTTTCACCAGGACATTGCAACGTTGAAGAAGCGATACCAGGGAAACTGGTCCATTTCAATGTTGGCTGACTACTGTTGGATGCTTGCCAGAGATGATCCTGAGCAGCTGTACAAGCGACGAGCAAAGCAATGTCGGAAGTAGAAGCGGAGTTTTACCAATACATGTCATTTGTACGTATTATTCTATAAGAAACTATTGCGGATTTCTCAGAAATCATAGCCAATTTTGCATTTTCATTGTCATATTTGTGTTCAGCACCTTGAAATCTTTAAGAAATAGCTACTTTTAACTCAGAGGCATGGCTTTTATGAAAATTTGTTGCCCAGTGTTAGGAAACCCTACTCAAGTCTTATTCTCAGACTCAGCCCCCCCCCCCCCAAAAAAAACTATATTTTTGGACCCCCCCCCCCCCACCCTCTCAAAACTAAATTTTCAAACTCTTCCTGATGCTAAATTCACAGATCTCCCCTCCCCTGAAACTAAATCCTGGTACGTGCCTGTCTTCAGTAGTTTCAACTGTATGGCTTACATGCATTATTAGAATACTTACAATGGTGTCATCCTATTTTTTCATAACTGGGTCTCTTAATTGCTAATTTTATTTCATTATTTTAAACCACGGTTTTTTAAGAATTAGTAGAGAAAAAAAAAAAGCAACAAATCCACGTATACAATTCTGTTTTGCATATGTGAATTATTTTTCATTATTAATAATTATTATTAATATTGATAATTTTATTTTCAAAATTTTTTATTTTTTTTTAACAAGTGGATTGATTGAACTGGTGCAGAATCGCTGGAAGACATACTGCATACATATATTTCATTATTTTGAATCTGCGCTAAAAGTATTTCGATATAATGTTATCGTAATGTTATAATGAAAAATATTATACATTTAGTTGTAACAAAAAACATAATGTTTTTCATTTCATTTGCCAACACTGGTTATTAGTAGTAGCTTCTAAAATATTGATGTACACAATATATAATTTTATTTAAAAATCATGAAATAATCTATTAAAAGTAATTTAGCATCAACACATATATAACATACCTTTAATATAATTCAAGTGGTAGTTTATGTAAAACATTTTATTTGTAAAAAGCATGAAATAAATAGTTAAAAATAATTTACAAATCTTTATTCCTAGTGTTGCTTACTCATGTGAAGGGCATTGCAGTGCTAGCATGCTTAATTATTAGATGATGACTGAACAAGCATGGGTTGGCAAAGAAGTTACATGATCCTCCATTAGAGGTAGTCATAAATTGAAGGTTATGGCCATTGTTGACCCTTCCTTATGCTAGAATTATTATAATATTCCCCAGCATGATTTAGGGTAAAACTTGTTCACTGCACAATTAGCAAGTTGCCATATCTGACTCTAATACTCTGTGTCGTCAAAAATTTCATATGACATAAGTGTTACTGACTTAATTTATATAGTAATTAGATGTATTACTACATTTTTAACAGAATTATAATTAGGGCCAAATGACTTAGCAGAAGTGAAAACAAAAAACAGGACAGCTGGTCATTTTACCTTAAGGCAATGTGACTCTAAATGAAGCTATAATTCAGAGATTCTAAGTTCCATGCTTTGTGCACAGTGTTACTGGCTATGAATGACAACATAAAAATGTGAGTCACTCATAAATGAACATGATGAAAAGCCCTTCGGGAAAGCAAGATTTGATCTAGATTAAATAGAAAACAATGAAAGATTTGTGTAATGTTTAGCTACACAGTTAATGGTATAGTGTGCTCACTACTTTCTTTAAGTATTTCTTCAGATCTTGGCATAATAAGTATGACACTAAGTTTCGGGTGTAAACTGTTAAGAATGTGAATCTTTATTAGTTTGACTAGACAAATTTCACAGACTTGCCTTTAAGAAAGATTCTAGCATAAGTCACGCTGTTCTGTACTAATAAATACGTTAATTTCATCGAACTATTTCAAATGGTGTGGAAGAAATCGATCCCAATGTAAACCAAATACTAACAATTTTACTAACAGCTCTTGTTACAGTAGAATCAATATAGAAATCATTGCCTGCATCGAAATTCGCACAAAATGTTTATGTTCTACGAAAAGGGAAGAATGGGATCAATCAAATGAAATGATCAAAATTCTGAATAAACAACAGTTTGTGGGGGGGAAAAAAGAGGTAGTAAACATATTTAAAATATCTTTTATCTCACATTTTAGTTTCCCATTTAGCATATTTAATACTTCATATTCTGTTTCAGTGTTATAAGTTGTCAAAAATTAAAATCAATTAAATGGGCTTTCATTTAAAAACTTTGCTACACAGTCTCAAAATAATATATATATATATATTTTTTCAAAACAAAAGTACCACCTTTCTGGAGATCTTTACTGTAGTTACAAATCTGATAATAATATGAAAACTACCATATCAAATGACTAAAAAGTTGAGGCTAGAGTTCTATAGGACAGCCTATATATTGTTACTGATATTATCAGTGTACACTGGTTTCCATAAATTAAGGAACAAATTGGTAAAAAAATACAATATTGTAAAACCATGATGATAGAAATGCACAAAAGCACATATAGTATGTAAACTAAAATGCAGGATTGAGGTATGGTATGCATATGAATGGCAGTGGTATATGCAAATGTATTGAGCATTAATAGTGGGTGTTTCTAAGCTGTTCTCCAGTTCTGCAAACTGCGAGGTGGGTTCTTGAGACAGCAGATTTGCTGGCTATGTCTACCAGACATCATTTATCAGATGTGTGGTGGATAGCAGTAGGTCAGCTTGAGACAGGTCAACATCAAGCAGAAGTTGCCAGATGGCTTAATATGAGTTGTTTAGTGGAATAAGGCTTTGACCGAGATTCCAACATAGACAGAACACATCCAAATGATTCAGTAGTGGATAATAAAGGGCAATGACCCCAAAGGAGGAATTCTCTGGTGTTATGTGACTAATGGGACAGGATGTCAACACCACATCAATTGTGATGAACCTTGCAGCAGCAACTGGAATGGAAATATCAGCTACCACTGAATGCCAAAGTCTTCATGACTATATGCTAGGTGGCCAGTAAGGTGCATGCCCCTGACTCAATATCACAGGAGGGATTGTCTGGTGCATACATCATGTCAACTGAACCCAGGAGTAATGGCAGTCCATGCTCTTCTGGATGAATTGAGATTTGCCCTCCAGTGATTCACGCATCAGTTGATAAGGAGGGAACCAGGAACACACTATCATGCAACAAATATTCATGAATGGGACACACATGGTGATGGTAGTATCATGGTTTGGGGAGGGATAACTTTGGGTGGCCACACTGATCTGTACATGCTTCCAATAAGGTACAGGGTCACAAAAGAAGGGTACAGGGTCAAAAGAGAAATGTTTACAAAAAGGTCACAGGTACATAGATGAAATCTCTGACTCCTTTGAGTGAACATATGTGTGTGCAATAGATGATATCTTCCTCCTACAGGACGATAACGCCCTCCCTCATCATTGTCACCTTGTCAATTGCTATCTGAAGAATAGTACCATTAATTGTATGGAGTGACCAGCCTGATCTCCCGACCTAAATTCGATAGAACATGCATGGGATGCTCTCAGGAGTTGGGTTGCTCCCCTAAATCCTACTCCTGCAAGCCTACTGGAGCTTTGATATACTTTGGAGGAGCAATGGAGATTACTACCCGACAGATTGCTGAACTGTCTTATCAACCACATGAGACATTGCTGTGAGCCTTCTTAGCATTAAGAGGTATTGCTCTTCAACCTTTTACCATGTAACTGTATTCATATATAATTTTGAGAATTAAAAGTGCTATTCCAGTTTTCAACATTATTTTTATGCACAATGTTTATATACACTTCTCTTCCATTCACATGCAACAAATCCAATGTGTCTCGAGAAAAACCAGGATTTTAGATTGTTCCTTAATTTATGGAACCAGTGTAGTCATTTTATTTTAGATACTTCGGATTTGAATTTTAAATCATTATTAAACACTATTTTTCATAAGTTTACAAATGATACTAAATAAAAAACCTCAAATACACTCTACAGCAACATTGCAAGGACATTCTGCAATAACTCCCGAACACATAACCTATATACATTATAACAATACCTACAAGTACTAATTATAAATATTGTATCATGTGGGAAATATAATAAATTACATTCAAAGTTTTGCAAACACATAAAAGAAACATTAAACTTGGGAGTTGAGATTATATATTTGGCATTACAGCTCACATTACAGATGCAAATATTAATCATTTTTTGAAGAAGGGCTCTGAAATTTTTTTTAATTGTTCGACCAGAAAACTTTCACAAAATAACATTCTGAACTAACAATAATCTATAAAAAAATCCCAGTTGCGAATTTTTACTATTTACTGAAAATTTTAACAAGATATCTTTTTTTGCATTGGTATGCGACTCCAAATAAACTTAATGTTTGAAAAAGTTTTACACATGTACCAATGCATTTTATGACAAAAAAAAAGGCTTTCAGATCTATATAAGAAAACTATTTTAACAGTCAAACCTGTTATATGGAAATAGCCTTTTACAAAGAAAGCAGCTACATCAACTTCAGTATCTTCTTTGCCATTCATCATCATCATCATCCTCAAGCAGCAATGGGCTACGGAGGTCCAACCAGACCGTGCAATTTAGTTCTCCAAGCAAGTCTATCCTGAGCTACATCTACTGCATCTGGCCATTGCACACCAATTCTAACAAGGTCCTGTTTGACATTGTCTGCCCACCGCATCCTAGGTCTCCCCTTCTTTGTGAGGCCTTTAGGCACACTGTTCATAACCCTATTCGCCAATCTATAATTATTCATACGGGCAACATGGCCAAACCAATGGAGTCTCTCTCTGCACAATATGCTGCTTAAAGGAGGCTGCAAACTCCTTTGCCTAATCTCATCATTAGTTACAAAGTTGAACCACCTAATGCCCAAGATACTGCGTAAGCATCTGGAATCAAAAGCATCTAGTTTCCTGTTATCTTGTTTACAAAGTGTCCAAGTTTCACTACCATAACTAACCCTAGAAAGAACCAAACTATTATACAGTCTAATTTTAGTCTTTAGGTGTATACGCCTATTTCTCCACACTCTCCATAGGTTCTAAAAGTCCCAGCAGCAATCCCTATTCGTCTTTTAATCTCATGCCGCACATCACCATTATCTGTTACATAGCTCCCAAGATAATTAAACTGTGACACCTGTTCAAGACTGCAACCATTCAGATTAACTGAATCACAGACTGCCTGACCAATTTTCATCACTTTAGTTTTCTCTCTGTTTATAACCAAACCTACTCTACTACCAGTCTCATCAACAGCTCGAATGAAAGAGTTCATCTCATCAACATCATTTGCCAAAAGGGCTAAATCATCAGCATAATCTAAATCAGAAATTTTCGTATCTCCAGCCCATTTAAGGCCAAAATCTTTCCCTTGAAGTGAATTTCGCATAACATAATCAATAACCAAGCTAAAGAGAAAAGGAGACAAAATGCACCCTTGTCGAACACCAGAAGTAATGCTAAACCAATTGCTACAAGCCTTACCAACTCTCACACACGACTCAGTGTTATTATAGAGAGCTTTCATAATGTTAACTAACTTGTCTGGTATACCAGATGATCTCACAATCAACCACAAATTATGACGATCAACAGAGTCGAAAGTCTTTTTGAAATCAACAAAGCTAGCAACCAAAGGTTTCTGAAACTCTAAACATTTCTCAAGAATCTGCCTAAGTGAAAATATCTGATCCACACATCCCCTACCACTTCTGAATCCACATTGCTCATCACGCAATTGACTGTCAACCAGATTCTGAATTCTATTAAGCACAATCATGGAAAGAACTTTACCTGGAACGGAGAGTAGGCTGATACCCCTATAGTTATCACAAGAACTGCGATCACCTTTTTTGAAAATAGGGATAACAATAGCTCTGGTAAAATCCTTAGGAACCATGCCTTTATCATAAAAGAGATTCAGAATTTCAGTCATCCAAGTGGTAACCGAAACATTCCCAGCTCTAAGCATTTCCATAGTAATTTCATCTACCCCTGGGGATTTATGAAGTTTAAGCTTAGAAACAGCCAAAATAACTTCAGATTGTGTTATAGGGCCAACATTAAAGCCACCAATGCATCTATCATCATTGCAAACAATGGGAGTAGAACTAACTACATTGTTTAGAACATCACTGAAATGCTCAGCCCACCTAGCCATGACAGAATCCTCACCTTCTATAACCTTACCTTGTTTATCCTTCAATCCTTGTATGCCTGTCCATTTTCTACCACACAAAACATTAACTATCTGGTACAGCTCTCTGCTGTTGTGCTGTCTGACTGCTTCCTCGGCTTTGTCAGCCAAACCATCAAGCCAAAGATTCTTATCAGCAGCTAACTGATCCTTTACAAGTTTATTAAGGTCTCTGTAATGCTTTCTATTAGGACTAGTAGGGTATTGATTAAGGGCATTCCTGCAGTTCTTTCTTTCCGAAATAAGCTCAAGTGCCTTATCACTCAGATAATTTTGCCTCTTCTGCTCCTTTTTTCCTAAAAGAGTACTGTTAGTGTCCAAAAAAGCCTGTTTAAAATGATCCCATTCTTCCTCAACTTCAGTAGTAAGCAAACCATGACTGTCATAATGACTAAGTAACCTATCATGGTAAGCTTTGGCTATAACTGGATCTTTCAGAGCTTCAGTATTAAAAGTAAATTTTTAACCCTAGCACAACACTTTTTAAGTTTAAGTTGCAACACACTTTTAACAAGGTAATGGTCAGATCCAATTTCAGCTCCCCTATATGCCCTGGTATTCCTAACAGAACTAGCCCATTTGCTCTTAATTAATATGTAATCAATCATATTCTTATGCAGCCCATCAGGTGAAACCTATGTGTACTTATGTATGTTGCGGTGTTTGCAATAAGTGTTAGTTATTCTGAATCCATTGAGTTTACTTACCTGTAGGAGACGTTGCCCATTGCCATTGCAGCTACCAATACCAAAAGGGCCTATTACTCCTCCCCAAAGGTCAGAGTCAGTACCAACTTTGGCATTGAAGTCACCAAGAACAAGGGTAATATCTCCTTTCTTGACAGAATTCAAAATATCCTGAAGTTGTCCGTAAAACCTATCCTTCTCATTATCATCAGCATCCTCAGTGGGGGCATAACAGCAGATAACATTCAAGTCTTTAATGCATGTCTGAAATTTTGCTGTAAGAAACCTTTCATTAATGCACTCATATCCTAGAAGAGCATCACTAGCATGTCTGCTGAGCAGCAGACCCACGCCTTGGTGATGCTTTCCATACTCCCTCCCTGTAAAGAGAAATTTAAAGTTATTTTTAAGAATCTGACCTTTATCTGTCCATCTGGTCTCTTGCAAGCCGAGAATATCTAAATTATAACGGTGGAATTCTTGTGTGAGGACATCAAGAGAAAAAGCTCTGTGCAGAGTCCTCACATTCCAACTACCTATGGAGAGAAAATGGTTAGTGGGATGTTTAAAGAAACTATGTTTATTGAGAGAGGGAATGCCGACAATATCAAACAGCCCTCTAATCGCAGACATCGGGCAAAGACCCGTTCCCCCACTACTAAAGGCTGAAGCCATCTACACTGGAAGACTTCCTCCAATGTAGAATTTGACGATACCAATAGAAGCAAAGAGTTCAGGTGCCTGCGATGACTTCTGCTCAGGATTATCCACCAGCTGATAAACATATCCTGTGAATCTATTCACTTGGGGCTGTCAACCCACAAACAAACAGAAAACACAGTGGAAGATTTTCCCTCCACAGAAGCCCACCAGTGCAGCAAAATCAGGATCCATAATCAAGCTCAGAGCCATATATCTGTCCAGTCCAGTAGGTTTATATGGTCAGCACCAGGACCCTGTGTGGTTGACCACTCCTCAGCAGGGTAGAAAAAAAAGAAAAGTAGCCATAGTTGTCCAGATCAGTAGGCCACACTAATCTGGCAGCCCTCCCCTTCCGTTCACTTCCACAAGAAAGTATCTCTTTTGAAAGTTACTAACGGTCCGCACCACGAGAAGGCGGGGTTGGACATTAGGTGCTAGGCCTGGCCAGTTCTATGCATCATCACAGGGGATTGGTGCATAGCTCTCCTTCCAGTGACTATCTAGCTACCATTTACAGACCTAGCTTTGCCATTAGCAGGTTTAAAAGAGTACTGAAGCTTCAAATCTTTAATAGTGCCCCTGACCAAAGCCATCTGAAGAGAAAGCCTGATATCACGTGATTTGGGCTGTGCCACCGAAGTCCTATCAGAGCAGGGGCTCAGTCAAAGCATGAAGATTGTGTGTGCTGTACGCTTTGCATCTTGTCATGCTGTTTGCAACTGTTCCTTTGTGTTAAAGGTAGGTGCTATTTCTTTGTTCTGTTGTACAGATAAACATTAAAATTATATTATATATATATTGTTTATATTTAAGTGCATTTATAGTAATTATTATTGTTACCATGTCCCATAAATGTTGTGTTCCTGGCTGCCATAGTAATTTACAATGGATCACCATATGTAACTGTATTATATTTATATGTATTTCGTATATTCATTTAACAACAAAAACAGATTTAGTATTGGATGCCTCAGAAGCTAATTAATATGTGTGACCATGGAGCCTATTCTACCAAAGTTTTAATACATGTGTGAATATTATGCCATGCTGTTTTTCAGACACTGATATCAAGTAATGTAGAGTAGCAATTTCTGAACTGCAAAAATCAATTATTGACATATGTTAATATTATAAAGCATGAGAAACAGTGTTTAGCACTGATATTTCAGTGTCCATGTGGGAATAAAATAATTGATTTGTTACATAAAATTATGTTAACATGTGGAAATATGCATATGCATAATTACAACCAATCAAAATATGCACCAAAGAAAACTGAGCACTTTGGTGAAATGATTAATCATATGCCATCTATGTCTATCTGTTAAATTTTATTGGCCTACTAGTCATGTCTAAAATGATAGACATTGATATATATTTGATATGGGTTTGAAATAACTATTTGTCTTGCAGTTATTATCATCAGTATAAGGTATTCAATGTTATCATTTTCCTTAACAAGCTACATGGGTTATATTTCTTGTTATTATGGAACTTTCTTCACTATTTCACTGAAATCTGGTTTTTTTGCTATATTACTATGTATTCCGTTAGAAACTTCAGTAAGGCAATAACATAGGGTTCTCATTGTACTTATTAATTTTCACTTGTCTACTGGTATATCTCAATGATAGACATTAGTTGTCGCAAACTATTTTTATGAAGCTTACAGTATGGTTGAGTTATCATTGGCATATTTGATGTGGATTTCAAATATTTATTTGTCTTGTTACTATCATCATTATATGATATTCAATGTTATTATTTTCCTTAACAAGCTGCATGGGTTATATTTCTAGTTATTATGGAACACTCTTCAATGTTGCACTGAAATCTAGTTTTTTTTTATTCATTTTCTAGTTATTATGGAACACTCTTCAATGTTGCACTGAAATCTAGTTTTTTTTTATTCATATGTCCTTTACAAACTAAGTAAGGCAAATAACATAGTGGTCACATGTTGTGTTTATTAATTTTCACCTTTCTACTGATAAGTCTCAATGATAGATATTGGTTGTTGCAAAATGCTTTTGCAGCATACAATATGATTGAGTTATCATTGGCATATTTGATGCGGATTTCGAATATTTACTTTTTTGTTAGATGCATGTGTAGTCAATATATTTAGCTGTAAATAATTTGAAACAATATTTGTACTATATTTTTGTCATCATGTTTGTTAAACAAGTCTTTCATTTTGGTGTTTGTATTGGGGTTTATTTCAATTATATGACACTGACGATTTAAATCTTAGTAAGAAAATAATTCTAGTCTGATTAATAAAATAGTAGAATTGTATTGATGATTTGGTCAGCTGTGGATGAATTCTGATCTCAGTAACTTTCTTCTTAGAACACAAACTATGTGAAATTTAAAAGTTCCATATGAAATATAACTATCAACATTTTTAGTAACAGACTGTATATGTGATATTTATCACTATTGTTAAATCCTATCTGAAGTTAGTATGAATATATTTTGTAAACCTGAGAATAGATATTTATCTCTTCCTATATGTTTGGCAAATGCAGCTCATATATTCCGTTTCAAAATTTTTTCCCAAAATAAAATAAAAAATAATAATTAAAAAAAAAAAAAATCGATAAAATTATGCTTTAAAATTCAGATGTTTCTGTTTTCTTATAATACCGTTTCCAATCAAATGTAATTATTATAAAAATATGAGTAACTATGTTTAGATATGTTTATTGAATATTTTTAACATCGAGAAATGCGAGGTTTTTTTATGTCTGTGAAACTATTTCCTGCAAGATTGAAATTTTTCTCTGCATTTATGATCATTTGTTTTATAATTGATATTTGACTCAATTCAGTACAGGAAATGAAATCCTTTAAATAATGTGCACATCGAATTAGAAATGAATCAGATCCACTGATTTAAAGCTATGATGTGATGCAAGGCTCCCACTTCTGATGTCATTAGCCATGCCGGTCACATCTGGCTTTCTCTTCAGACGGCTTTGCTCTGACCCAATATCACAGGAGGGACCAATATGCTTAAGCATCTTTTGAGGGAAATATTGTGAAGAACACTTGTGACAACAAAATAAAATTAAGCTCATGGTAGTACAAAGTCCAATTTACTGAAAACTAACTAAATGTAATACTCATGGAATAGCTGAAAAAATATTTAGTTTTGGTGTGAGTGGGATTTGAAACCACACTTCCCAGTAATATATCTGGTGTGCTGACCACTATATCATCAACAGCTAATCTCTTCTTCAGCTAATGAGACTGATAAACTTTCCCACATATTATCTGATTCGCTCATGGTACCATCTATGTTGGGAAATGGATTATAGAAAATGACCCCTGCTAAAATTCTGTTCCCTTTTTTTGGGTGGAGAGAATGGGGGTGGGGCATAATTTGAAATAGCATGTGCCATTCCTCAAGTGAGCTTCCATCTGAGACCTAACAGTAACTGTAAAACTCAAAAGATCAAGTAAAAGAATGCAAGGGTGGGTAAGTTTTTATAGCCCATAACATTCCCCACATCACACGCTTTCATTTGACATACAACTTGTTATATTTAGCTCTTGCATTTGAAAGATATAGTAAACAATCCCATGTTTTCTCTTTTTTTTTGGGGGGGGGGGGGAAGAAAGCAAAGGCAGTTTTTTTTATAACCTGTAACACTCCCCATGTCACAAGATTTCATTTGATTAATAGCCTATCATTTTCCGAAGATATAGTGGCAATCATTTTCATATTTTTACTTTTTTTTTTTTTTGGGGGGGGGGGGGGGGACATAAGGAATAAACTTTTTATAGCCTATAACAATCCCCACACCACAAGCCTTCATTTGGCACATAACTCATTAAGTTGTCCATAGACATTACTTATTAAAGCAACATAAACTCACCGCAAAATTTCCATCCCTTTTTTTGGGGGGAAGGATGGTGGAAGCATAATTTGAAGTAGCCTATGATAGTACTCATGTGAGTTTTCATTTGAGACCTAACCCATAACTGTGGACCACAAAAGTTCAGAAAATAAGTAAAAGAATGACTCAAATTTCAACCATTTTGGGGAAAGAAGAGGAAGTAAATTTTTATAGCCCATAACACTCCCCATGTTGCAAGCTTTCATTTGATACATTAACTCAGGAACTTTCAGGTTCAATTTGACACTTAATAACACATTACTCATATAAAAATATGATATATATATATATGAGCCTCTCAGAAGCCAAACTGATCAACTCCATAAAATAAAAAGTGAAGAAAAATTGATGATTCTCTAAGATTTAATTTTATTGTTTTGCTTGAAATATAAGAACAAAGAAATATTACATAGAGTAACATTATAGATATAGGTTCTATATTACAAGTTGTAAAAATATATAAAAAAATAACATGCTTGGGTACTAAAAATTGCAAAATTTACAAAAAGTGGGAGCTGATCAGTTTGGCTTCTGAGGCTCATATATAGGGGGAGGGGGTTGCAAGCATTAATTCAGTGTCTCAATGGCAATCTAGTCATGCACTCCCAGAATGTTGACACAAGATTTTACAACTCAGGCTAACTGATACTAGCTCCCAAAGTCTAGCACTAAATAATGACCTCAAACTTGCAAAGAGGTCAGAGAAATCCCTCTCTCCACTAAGGATTTCACTTTCTCTTAATTACTCCAAAGCAAAAACATATATATACTCATAGCTATGTAACTAAAGGGCAACCATGATCCATTTACCAGATTATTAAGTTACTGCACACCCTTCACAGGCCAATGCAACATACATTAGTGCCAATCAGAATTGTAAAGGAGGAAGGTGGAATGAATCGTGAATGGAAAAATTCCTCACAAACAGCTTTACCTAAAATAGTAGTACTGTCATGCTTTTGCATAGTATTTTTCTTATATTTTCACTTATTGATACCATTATTTTCTTGCAATGCACATTTTTTCCCCACTTGGTTGTTGCAGTTTGGAGATCCTCACCCTCTTGGCAAAATACCTTCTACTTAGATGCAGAAGTAACTTCCATTTAATGCAGGAGATGAGTTTTGGGGAGACCCTCGTTAAAGAGTTTTTTTTTTGTTTGCTTGCTTTTTGCCTAACATACTTATGTTTTTTAATATTTTTTTTTCTTTGCAATATAATGGATGTTTCATTTCAACAAAAATTACTATAAATCAATTATTAAATAATCACATAAATACATAATTATATAAATGTGTAGGAAAGAATATAGTGTGGTGTGCCTGCAACTAGTGTTGCTAATCATGTAAGCAATCATATTATTTAGTTTTTGTGGTTTTCATGTCAAGAAGAGATATTTACCAAAGGAATCACATGAAACGAGAAATCTTTAATGTAGGATTCCACACTTGACTAATTTCTCTCCCATGTGACCTTATATTTTTTGCTGGCTTCTTTTTTTATAATGAGGCTGACAGATTCACATGAAGCAAGATTTCATCACTGTATGATTTTACACTTGGCTGATATCACAACAACCAGGCAGACTGATGCACCAAATATTTCTGCATATTTATTAATACAATTTCAAGATTTTTTTAAAAAGATGTTTTACTTTAAAAAGTGAGGGGGGATGTGTTATAGCAAATCTGCATTAAATGAGTCCATATGAAATGGAATTTACTGTACCACAACAAAAAAAAACAATGCTTAATATAGAGTGAGTTAATAATAAAAAAAATAACTTCACCAAAGGGGGGATTAACCACCCTTACCATAGAGTGGAGAAGTGTTTTAAAATCTATCTAGGCAAGAATTTTATGCATATCAAATTAAGAACAATAACAACCAAGCCAATTTCTAAAGCAATAACCAAAAACAAAATATTCACTCAATGTCCCCTTTATGAGTCCTAGTCACTTAGCAAATTGTGCATAAAAGTGCTACTCAGAGGTAAAATTAAAAAACCCAATTTACCTTACTAAAATGTATAGGTGTACTTTTAGAAGCTTGTATAAGAGTGAATATTTTGCAGAAAAAAATGAGCCTTTAAATGTTTCAACTTCAATAACACTTTTAATACTAAATAAATGTTGTTGAAAATTAAGATAGCTTTGAGATCTTTATCTCAAACACATTTTTCCACAAAAAACTTATTTCAGAAATAACTAAGTTCTGAATCCAACTCCTAGTGACATAACCTGCACCTGTTTTTAATAAAATAGATACTGAGTGTGTATTACAATTATATTTCAACAGTGTTTTTCTAATATTAGTGAACTACAAAATTTCACGTTAATCATATTTATAATATTGTAAGCTTTAAAAAATAACCTGCGTCAGAGCCTGCTGTAGCTCCAGTAGTTGCACTCCGCTGTGCACTGGCATTATCCTGATTACTTTGGTATGAAGCACTATCTGGATTGCTATCGCTGTCACTATCACTTTCTGCAATATAAGAAGACTTTCTATATTAACACATTAACATACTTTGAAACAACTGATTTTTGTTATAAATATTCATACATTATTTTAGACAAATGAGACTTGAAATTTTACACAGTGAAAGCTAGGCAGATCTCTTACCAAGAAAATATGTAATTGCAAAATGTGTTCATTATACACAGTATACATATATATTTACTTTGATAAAGGAGCTGTTTCTAAGGATTTCTACTGGAGGTCTTATTATCCTATTTTTTTTTTTAAGAAAGGTGATTGCAGTTCTTGTGATATTTAGAGGTCATCAATCTATTCTCTGTTCTAGGTAAAGTTCTGTTCCTTATTGTACTTAACAGAATTAAACATTTGGTTGAAAGACAACCTTTGGATGAAATGTGAGTTCAGATATTATAGGGTTGCATAGAACCAAATCTTATAACTTATATAATGTTTAGAGTTTAAAAAAAAAAGCCATGGTTACTTACTTCATAGATTAAAAAGCCTTTTGATTTTGCACATGGCCATCCCATTCAACTACTCTGAAATGAATGTTGGGTTTGTAGGCTACTGCAGTGCCATTCTACAGTTGATGTCCAACACATCAGTTACGAGTACAGCATACCAGTTTTACTTTAACTGCTATTCCCATGACTTTTGGCCTCTCAGTGTATATGACTTAGGATATGCTAATAATCTGCCCCTCTTGGCAAATGATGTTGATATGAAATATTTCAATAGGGCTATTGATGAGACTTGTAATATGATAGGCTTGGTGACAAAGAGAAAACTAAAGTGATGGAATTAATTGGTCAGGTGGATGGTGCTCCAGTGAAACATGTTGCTTTAACTACATAGATATCATGAGTTTAATCCACCTGCAATGTTTCAGTACCATAGACACTTTAACATGTGAAACATGTTGTCAAGATCATTGAAGCATCATGGCAGCAGTAGAAGCCAGCTGAATTGCTGCAGAGATCCACAGTCTTTCACATACATATATATACAAGAGTTTATCAAAATAATGGAAACTTGTACTGTTTGTGGAGAACATTTTATAAATAAGCTGTAGGCCCACCTTGGGCATTCAGAACAGACAAAATTCGACATGGAATAAACTTATACAAGTCATATAAATACAGTAATGGAATGTGGAACCATTCTTCCTGAAATATGGCGCAACTGTGCCAGTGATGCTGAAGGTCTGACCTTGCACTCCATATATTCTCACAAATGTTCAATAATATTGAGGTCTGAAGATTGTGGTGGCCAGGTAGCTGCTGTACCTAATCCTCATGCTCTGCAAACCACAACTTGACATGTTTCAAGCAATGCACGGGTGCATTATCTGTTTGAAACCAGGGATGGTCATTAGGGAACAATGCCCGAAACATTGGGGGCAGGTGTTCCCGAGAATGGATTTGTACATTGCAGATGTGACACAACCCTGCAGAATAACTAATGGCCCTAAGGAATGCCATGATATGGCATGCCACAGCATCAGGGATCCACCTCCATGCTTCACAATCGGAACCAAACAGTCAGGTGGTACGACTCCGCAGGTTTTCGCGAGACGTACACTCTACCAGTGGTGGGAAACAATATGTAGCATGATTCATCAGACCAGATGACACATCGCCAATCTTTAGGATCCCAATTTTTATGTGCTTTGCACCACCTTACACGTTTTATTGCATTGATGTTGGTAATCATAGGTTTGTGGATTGCAGCATGGCCATAAATACTGGCACGATGAAGTTCCTGATGAACTGTTATGATAGAAACAGGATCATTGTGACTAGTGTTCAACTGTGCTGTTATTTGTGGTGCCATGGTCTTGTGCTTCTGTTGTACAATCCGTGCCAATGTTCGCCTATCCTTATCTGACAACTTCGTATGGTGTCCACAATTTGCACATTTAGAGGCAACGACCTGTCCTTTTTGATAGGTAGTCATAATCTTCAATACAGTTCTTCATGTTACACCTACTCTTTCTGCCATTCTGGTTACTAAAGCTCCTGAAAGATATGCACCAATGACCATGCCTTTTTGGAAGTCACAGAGATAAAGTTGACAATTACATCACAACAGCTGTTTCACCTGCACTGTAACGCTCCAAAGAAATTCAAAATACTTTTATGTTTGGACCCTTTTTCTGATCCAAATAGTTTTATGTTCCAGATAGCTGAGATGGGCACCAGGCAATAATTAACAAATTGCCAAAAAAATAAAGTTAAATTAGGGTTCAAAATACCAGCGAGCGTTAATGAGTAAGAATTCAAAAATGATTGTCAAAACGTAAAGATAATTGCTAATCAAACAATTAACGTTGCTCAAGAGAAAAAATTAGTAAAGATTCAAAAGGTTTAAATAACAAACAAATTTATTTACAAAAATCACTCACCAAAACTTCAATGAAGATACATCAATTCTAATTACACATTGCACTAACTGTGCTCCTCCATGCTTACTACTCTCTGCGCTACAATGCGCTGTGCTACTAAGCTATGTGCTGTTCTACATGTTATGCTGCTATGGTACTTCTGAGCTACTGTGACATGTCAACAGGTTTTAACAAGAGGTACAAAGCCGCACGTGTCATGTTGCATGCCAGGAAAGACATTTACATAAATTGACGAGCGATGCAAGCTATGATGCAAGAGGGGGGGTGTCCTTGTGCACGCGCTTTAGCTGGTGACAGTCGGAAGATCAGAGTTGCGCATGCGCAACTCCTAAGTTTTGGAAACGAGCGCTGTGATACCAAAAAGGAAATAAAAATCCCCAAAATGATAAATATAACATAAATTAAGCAAAACTGGTTAAGGTAAAGTAAAAGTGAATGATGAGGCATCACAGCACCTGTGGCACTGCTACATAATATCTGACAACACACTTCTCCCCTTTATATACATCACATCGATATCCTGTGATACGCATATATTGCATTGCGCATACTCCAGTCACCGTTGGTATTTACATTATTTTGATAAACCCCTGCATATATGTACATTAGAAATTTGTTAATGCCTGCATTAATGAAATTACTAATATTTCATTCCCCTGCCAGATGTTATTTTTCCCTCCTGATGAAAGATCCAAAAATGAGGAAGAAGGGGATGCGGAGAATAGTCTTCCAAACGTAACAGTTCATGTTTGTTTGGAAGGGGTAAACAACAAAGTTCCTGGCATTGCTCCAGTTATCTTTTGTTATCTGATTGACAAAATGGAGTTTCATAATTTAAGTGCTTACAAAACATTTACGATAAAAAGATACTGATAACTATCACTGATATCAAATGAATTATAGTAGCTTCATATCATTCCATTTGAGCTTAACAATAAAGTGTGCTAATCTTATTTTTTTTTTTTCACTGTGTTAAAAACTACATTATTTTGTTGGTATTCCTTATCAAAAAGAAAAACAGTCCACAAGTGCCTGTCTTGTGAATATCTCCCATTTCACATC
Organism: Ryuthela nishihirai; assembly: GCA_038380435.1. Taxonomy (NCBI): domain Eukaryota; kingdom Metazoa; phylum Arthropoda; class Arachnida; order Araneae; family Heptathelidae; genus Ryuthela; species Ryuthela nishihirai. The sequence goes on along the minus strand of JAWZYU010000005.1, from coordinate 112,419,923 downwards.
ATTATGAAAACTGTGCAGGTGAAAAAATCAAGAATTAAGATTTGAAAAAAATGTTTGGTTGCTCATAAAGTATGAAGACTCAAAGATTTGAACTGCACTTTACAATAATCATATGATTTCCACTTTACCTGCTGCACACTTATTTTCATATGAGTTTATCTTTCATTTTGATTTACATATATGTATTTTTTTTAAAATATCAATTTATTCAAAAACTTTTTTTTTTAGCAGATGTTTATGGAAACAGCTAAAGTTAAAAGAATGCATCACCTTTTCTTTTAAATATATTCTGATATGTAATATTTTCTGATGAAAATAAAATCAGATTTCAGAGACCACTAATTCTAATCATTATGTTTGAAGACACCTTCCAATTAAAGGTTAAGATTACTTTGTTATATATACAAAAAAAGAATGTTTATCTTGCTACCTTCATCATTATGTTCTGGGGGAACATTATCATGCTCAGAATGTTCAGTACGATCATCTCTTTCACTTTCTTCATGGTCCTGATCTTCACTTACTGCTCCTTCAACAACATCAACCTAAATACGGACAACAGTGTTATCTTTCAGCTTACTTTTAACATCAAATAACACACTTCCACATAGTTATCACTTCTGTACTTAATTTTAAATATAGCAAAGTTTACTATAACAAGTGACTAATTATATTAATAATATAATATATATTAATAATTTTTTAAAGATCTTACAAGTTTTATATACTTATATGTATTATTCAATTTCCACATAACGGGTTAAATTTATGTAACATTTTGCTACAAAGCAAAAATCAGCTTTTTCTAGAGTTTGCTTAAAACATTTAATATTTTACTTCAGTTGCAAAAACGAAGAATTTTGAAATGTATAATAAGCAGGATGCTCCATAAGAACTATAATGTATCATAACACAGTACGGTCTGTTTGTTTCTCACTCTCATGCTGAGTGCCCATGGATGCTACTTAGTTGTCATCACACTGTCTACCATGCCTTCTACATTTAACAATAAAGTGTAATTGCCTTGCATTTCAAAGTTTCCCATATATCTTATTATACAATGTGTATCGAAACACTGAAAAAAATGTCGGATGGGACGTTAAGCAGTGGCCCCGTGTGCGGGAGAGCCATACCCTGTGCACGTTAAAGAACACGCTGGATGGCCTTGACGGGAGGCTATCATCTGTCTCCCAACAGCTGTTCCAGTGGGTCCCCTCCCCCAACCTTCTCTGAGCCTTCGGGGTCATTGTGACCTGGCCATTTAGCCCATGGTGTGCAAAAAAGTGCCGCTCAGAGGTAAAACAACCCAACTGAAAAAAATTATTTGAAAAATTAGGTGATGACACTACTAGACACTGAAAATGGCATAAAAAGAAACTGAGGTGTGTAAGAAACATAATACAAATTTCCCTATCGATAATTCTGAAGAAGGAAATGGCTTCTTCATCAAAGGATCGATTCCACCTTCAAACAAGTGCAACTATTTACATACATATTTCTACACTTCCTTCCAATGCTTAAACTAACACCAAATCATACTTGGAATCAGTGATTAGAAGCTGAAACACCATCCCTCCCTCCTCAAGTCCCCTAATGCTCAATTAAACCACCTCTCCTTTGATGAATGATAATCAAGCCTTATACAAACACATACTTTCAACCAATATTGATAACAATTATTAATTAAGATTAGTCTTAATACATTTATTATAAATCCCATACAGCAAAAAAGAACCTATATAATAATTTATTCACATAACAGAAAGTTTCCTCAAAATGTCCACATCTCAGGGAGTTACAAGAATTCTACTCATACTTCATCACCTTCATCACACGAGGATCAACTTTTAGCCAGTAGCACAACTCCTGACCACTCTGAACCCTGAAGCTGAGCCAATGACAATTTACTGCATCCTGTCCCTCCCATATGGTCAGCAAACAGGTAACAACTGCCTTCCACAAAGCAAAGGATGCTAACTACAACCTGACACAGGGCACTTTGTCAAGTGTAGGCAAATTTTGGAACTTTTTTACCAAATACCTAATGAAAAGTATTATGGCAAGTTATATGTCAAATTAATCAGACTTTAATTCTGGATTTGACAAAAATGATAGTCTTAATGGAGTTTTTTTAGAATCATGTAAAAAAAAGCATCTAGCAATGAAAATAAAAATTTATTCATAAAAAAAAGACAAAAATAATTAAAATGCAGAAGAATTATTCTGTTCTGAAATTCTTTTTCTCAGTGATATACTTTGAGAAATGCCACAACGTTTGTCAATCTGCTCAGTCAAATAAAACAGTGAACATTGGAATTTTTTTGCTAACTAACCAATCAACAAAAATAGGTCATGTTATATACAAAAGGAAAGAGAATTTTTAACTGGGGATTAAGAAAATGAAGGAAATAAAAAAAACAGGTAGGTTAAAATTTTAAGCATTTTTTTTAATTGTAAAGCTTTAGTGCATTTTTTCCATTTAAACTTCAGTAAAAAAATTCAATTAATTCTGCTGTATTTTCTGAAGCATATCATTACTGTAATATTAATAAATTTTTTTATCATTACTTAAATCTTATATTTAATTTTTTCAAATTTTTCTCATCATTTATGCAAATTAGTATAATGCCAATTTTTTGCTGATTGGCAAATTCTAAGACTAAAGTTACAAAAATATTACTTTTGTTTTGAAAACAAGATAATTTAAATCAAAACTGAAAAATGTATAACTAAAAAAGAATAAAAAGCTGCAAAAAAAATAAAATATTTCAAAGCAAATAAAATTTAGTTTAACCACTAAAATTGAGATTGAATCATTCTAGGTTAAATTGCATTAAATACTGCTATGGAAAAGCTAAACTTTACCAACAACGGCAAAAACATTTCTTAAAAATTACAAATTCAGAATGCTGGTTATGAAATTATTTCAATTTAATTAAAAATAGTATTAAATAAGTCCTATCATTTAAAAATTAATTTTTCGTTATAATGTCCTAATTAGATGTCTTTTAAAGTATCTACCAGTTCAGGTCATGTGTACCAACGATTTCATGTTTGGTCATTTCAAACAATTATTCTTTCTAATTGCATTATGTATATTTGAGGAGCAATATAGGTAATTCTAGAAGTAGCAGAATTAATATCCCCTTTCTAAATTAGAGAAACCAAAAAAATTCATCTGAATCACTACCAGAATCAGTGAAATATTTTGTGAAAACTTACAATTTTTTTGGTTCAACTTATCTCAAAATATCCATTGTGCCAAACACTTATTTAGCTTAATAAATTTAGACAAGTTAGCAATATGTACTATTAAAGCTGTAGGGCAGTTTAAAGATATACACCTGCATTCATTAAATACATAGCTATAAATACATTTAGACATTCTGTTTTTATTTTTTAAGATGTCTGAGCACTATACAGTTTGTTATGCACCATGCAGTTTTTTGGAAGTACAAATTAGTTTTTTATTTTATTATTGCAGAAAAAAAAATCAAGATTTCTTTAGATCATTATTAAAGTTTGCAACTTCTTAACTGGGTTTTTGTTTACAATATTCTTTTGATACCAGAATATTGTGAATAAAAATCCAGTTAAGAAGAGATATGGCAAACTTTAACAATAATCTCTAAGAAATCTATTATTCTGCAATAGTAAAATAAAAAAACTCGTTGGTGCATAACAAACAGTATAGTGTAATACTATACTAAAACAGGTGCATAACAAACAGTATAGTGTTATATTATACTAAAACAGTATAGTATAACAAACAATAAGCTCCAATAACACACCCAGACCATTTTGATGAAACAGTAAAATTGAACTACAAGGTGAATCAAGAACTGAAAAGTGCTGTGATAAACCTCGAAACAAGGAACCCACAATTGCACATCTTAAAACAATGTTGATTTTAAGTTTTCAACCCTTCCAGTGTCCACGTCATCTGTATATGTTCAGAGAATCTGAATTGAGGTACCAAGGACATATGTATAATGTTTTTAGAATAAAAAAATATCGATTTTTTAAAAATAAAAATTGCCATTGTAATTTTTTTATATAAATAACTTATAAAAATATATAATTCAGGCTTCAAAAATAATATTTTGCTTTTTAATTTGATGCATATTTTATTAAACTACAATATAAATAATTTTATAAAGCCATCTGATTGCCATTTCTTAGAAGCGCTAAACAGTATTGCTGATTTGCTTGTTAACATTCCTATATGTTGAAGCAACCTTCTGATTTAAGCTCACAAGTTTGATTTTAACTATTATCAAAAAATATTTCCTTAAATTTTCGAAAATCTCCTAAAAATAACAAAAAAAATGCTATTTTTAAAAATGATAGATTTTTGGAAGTAATTACAAAATATACACCGCCATTTTTTTTTTCTGTTTCACACTCTTTTCTGTCAAAACTTATTTCAGTATCCCCAAGTTATTTTTATCATTTTTTCCAGCATTCTATGCATCTTTTCCACCTTCAAAATCGAGACTGAAAGCAAACACATCCTTCTGAGAAATTCTGGTTGTAGTTACATTTAAATAGTTATGCTTCACTGAGGCAAACAAAATGCAGAAGGCTGACACATGCAATCTCTATTACATGTGCTATAAGTGTTTATTACAGTTTCGGTCCAGCATATTGGATACCCTTTGTAAAGTTAGTATTTTTTTCATATTTAAACCTTAGTTATCATTTTAGTATATTTATTTTCAGAAATTAGCGATTTTCTTGGCCAATCAATAACTATTTATTTTTTTTTATAGTTATGCCACATTGTATGGCCGGCCTACAACTTGTTGCTATGGACTATTTTAACATCGCATTAGGCTATATGTTAATTTTTGTTTTATTATTTATTACTTTTCCAGCAAAACTTTAATATAAAAATATATAGTATCATTTTCGGAAAATAAATGAGGTCTTGGATATGAAAGCAAATTCATTCCTGTATATTTACTTCCATTAGTTAGATAAATCAGCCGATTGACGATCGCTATCTTTCCGGGTTGTGCTAGATCGGAGGCCAGCTTAAAATTTGTTGCGGATATTTTACTTAACATCCCATTAGGTTATATGTAATTTTTCTTTTATTATTTTTTGTTTTTTTTAATAAAAAAACTTTGAGCATGTACCATTTTCTGAAATTGAATATCTTGGATAGGAAGCAAAATAGACTTCCTTGCTAAGGAAACTGGCTATCATTTGGGAGGGCAATTTCGGGAAGGGCTGGTCTTTGGTGCACAAACCTTTCTGCACTTAGCCAAGATCACCAAACTTCAACACCCAAAGAAAAAATTCATAATATTTAGTAAAAAAAAAAAAGCAGCAAGGAAGTTTTTTTTTTCTATTTCATAACCATTTCAGAAAATCCCATGAATGTGAGAAGGCCAAGTCACATTGCTATAACACTGGCTGTGTTTAAAATATATAATACTAAAAAGATTATTAAAAGAAATAAAAATCATATTTCAGGTTGATTATTATATTACTTGGGAGGAAATTTCCTTTCGATAAATATGTAAATTTAACTATTTTTATTCATCAGGTTTTCCAAAGTGATGCCTTAATTGTATAGTGTGATTTTTTTTCACCATATCACATTGAAAAAGGCTTATTAAAATCAGTATGCTTGCAAATTTATATTATTTATTTTTATAAAATTCGTAGTTAAATTCTGTTTAATTTGATATATAACATGACCTATTTCTGTTGCTTGGTTATTTTTTTTTTTAATTCTAAAGTTGACTTCCTTATTTGACTCAGCAAAATTGGCTAAAAGCCTGGAATTTTCTCAAAGTATGGTACCGAGAAAAAAATTACAAAATGAGAGAAATATTTACTTAAAACCAAGAAAAAATTTTTTTTTTGTTACTCAGAAATATATAGCCATTCTATTCATGCGCATTGTAATCATTTCTGTCTATTAGTTTTTTCAAATAAATTTTTATTTGCATTGCCAGATGCATTTTTTTACTACATGACTAAAAAAAGTCCCTATTAAAATAAAACATATCGTCTTTTTTTTGTTAAACACTTGATTTTCAGAGAATCCAGAATTAAATGCTGATTAATTTGGGTATACAACATGCCATAATTCCTTTCATTAGTTATTTGGCAAAAAAGTTCTAAAGTTAAAGTTTTTGTTGGCTGAGCATAGTGAGAAAATAGCTTGGCCTCTGGATGGAAACCTGTTTTTCAGCTTGGACACTGGAAAGGTTAATAGTTGAATAACTGATTTTGGCAATATTCTGTAATAGTGTCTAAAGTTATTTATAGCTATGTATTTAACCAATGCAGGTGTATACTTTGTAACTGCACTACAGCTTAATAGTGCATAATTGTTAACTTGTCTAAATATTAAGTGAAAAGCTGTGAAATTATTTTGCTTAAAAATTTAATACTTATTTAGTTTTTAAAGATTATATCTCATGAGATATCAGCAAAAGAAAACAAGAAAAAAAATTAGATGTTTACACTGCTCTCACAAAGTACTGATCATGCCTATCACAGTACCAATCACATGAGCAAATATTGACTTTTTCTCTTCAAATTCCTTTCATAAAATATATCCAATAATGGATAAAAAAAATTAGAAATCTTAAAAATTTCAAAAAACACAAAATGCACTAAAATATTAACTACTATTTTTGTTCAAATTACTGATGTTCCCTTGGCATCTTCATTTGATTGAAAATGAGGAAAACCAACAAGGGGGGAAGCTCACTACATCTAGAAAAGTGGGCACTAACTTACATTCCTATTGAACTACCAACATGTGATGTAACAACTATGTGAAGTAAGCAAGTTGTCATAGATACCAGCCAACTGTAGCTGAAGGAGATATGGTATTAAGATATGTTATTAAATTATGGCTTTAAAAGTAAAGTTAAAAGCAAAAATACAATAAACTGTTTACTGAATTTGGTGGTCTTAGATTTCAGTCAAATCAGAAAGCTGCATAATGAACAAATATTAAGTCCCAGCAAATGTGCAATATAACACCAAAATGCATTGGACATATGAATATATATATTTTTATGTTTTTAAATCTTCTTGTAATAACTGCTGGTAATAGTAAATAGTGTTTTCTGAGAAGCTTATGTGTTGTTGAGTGTTGTTGAAATAAAAAGTAGCATTACAGTAATACACTGAAGTTAGCAAGCAAACTACTTTGGGAAGGCTGGAAAGTGATGATGACAGACATTAACCCATATCAGAAAGCTGGATGATTGTCAGTATGCAGCACACTACAGTATAAGGTTTGGTAGCATCTTTTTCAGTTGACAAGTAGGTTCTTACAGGATAAAAATTCAGTTAAAAACAGTGTATATATATTTTTGCAAGTGAAAAAACAATTGGGCTTTTTTATTTGGTGGGGGGGGGGGGGGGAGGATTGATAGAAGCTTGATAGAAGCTTTTAGGGATAGAAGTTTTAGGGGGTTCTTAGATTGTTTTGTTACAATAAAAAGAAATTGTTTACCGAATTTGGTGGTCTTAGTTTTCAGTCTTTAGTTCGTCCCCTGCTTTTTGGGGGGGTTGGGGGACAGGGTTTCACTGAGGGATAAGGACACTGAGGGTCAAACACACTGCTTTAAGCTAATATAAAACTGTTTCATGAAATTGGTGGTCATATCTCTTATCATTTAGGATAAATCTTCCTTCTTTTTGGGGTGGGAGAACTATTTTTGAAAGAACATAGGTTGGGGAGGGAGGCAAAACATCGAATTGTTCTGATATCTGTATACCAAATTTGTCGATGTTTAGAGGTTCTTTCATTTTTTTGGAAGGAAGGGATCAAGTTTGGGTGGTCAAACCCTTATGTTGCTCTAAGTGATGGCAAGAGAAAGTTGTACACCAAATTTGATGGTCCTAACTCTTACTTGTTCATGAGTTCTTCCTTCCTTGAGAGGGGTGGGGGTGGCTTTGTAGCCTGCGAGGTTCATAATCTGCAGTTACCAGATTCAAGTCACAGCTGAGCCAGCATTGAGATTTATCTTCAAAAAACATCCCTGCCCTCGGTCAGTAGGGAACACTGATGGTCTTGGGAAGACTGCTGTCCACCATATGGGATGTTAACCCATGGTATGAAGGATATATGGAGGAGAGCCGTATCCCTATGCACGTTAAACATGCTGGATGACCTTGACAGGAATCTACCTTCTATCTCCTAATAGCAGTCATGTGGGTCTCTTTCTCAAACCTTCTTTGAGCTCTTGGTGTCCTTAATGACCTGGGCATTTCACCGATTTTGTGCACAAAAGTCCTTCTCAGAGGTAAAACAACCCAACACTTTCTTGGGAAACCAATCAAAAATACATAAAATCCTTCATGATCTCAAGAACCTCATGAAAAATTTTGTAACAATATTTTAAGATGTATCTAAATGCATAGTGAACAGACAACTTTCCGAAGTATATGACTACTGTATACATATACACAAAATATCATCTAAGGTGCTGGAACACTTCTGTGTTATGTGAATGGAAAGCTATGTGCTCAAAGTTTACAGACTTTGAATATAAGCTTTTTACAAAAAAAAAATGCTACTGAAGATAAAACGAAGAACTCAGTTGGTCAAATTTATCTGAATCTCGATTTTCTACAATTTTACTTTAATATTCCAAGTTTGGAACCTAAAAAAATTAACAGGAACATGCTAGTTATAAAAATTTATCTCAGAACTTATTAAAACACACATAATAACTTACAAAAATAATTTACCAAAATAAAATATTATTTTAGAAGTTTGTGTAATGATCCTTTCTATTTTCATAAAATTTAGAGAAAAGTGTTTATAGGATGAGTGTAATACCAGCATCTACAGTTAAATTTTCCAACTTCAATAATGCTTAATGTATTAAATGAATATTGTTGAAGGCTAGACTCAGATTTGTATCAAATTTTCAATTTATCTCCAGTGGAATTCTTTCATAAAAACTTACTTTAAAAGTTAAGGGCTTAGAATGTGGCTTTTCATTCGCACAACATAGAAATGTCAAAGATTAAAACAGATTACTTTAAAGGTTATAGAGAAAAATATTTTGTGGAAAAAATTTCGCTGACATATAGGACTTGAATCTGATCTCTCCAGAAAATGCCAGAGTATTCTTACCGACTGAACTAACTACCGAATGTGGCTTTTCATTCACACAACATAGAAATGTCAAAGATTAAAACAGATTACTTTAAAGATTATAGAGAAAAATATTTTGTGGAAAAAATTTCGCTGACATACAGGACTTGAACCTGCATCTCTCCAGAACATGCCAGAGTATTCTTACCGATTGAACTAATCTTTTTCTCATCTTTTTTCCACTAATTTAAGACTAACTTTTCACCAATGATTTTCGGCGCCATCTATGATCAACAGGTGGCAAGTATTTCTTTTTATATTGTGCTGAGTAAGATGGAAATAATAGTGTCTCTTCTTGCTATTTAGTTATTAATGATTTAAACATAGGTGACAATCACAGCATTACCTGGGTTACATTTTAACATCAATACATCAATAAATATTTTGTGGAAAAAATTCCACAATTCTATTAGTGGAAAAAAGATGAGCCGGCATCAGTTCAATTGGTAAGAATACTCTGGCATGTTTCTGGAGAGATGTGGGTTCAAGTTCCGTATGTCAGCAAATTTTTTTACACAAAATATTTATTGATATATCGATGTTAAAATGTCACCCAGGTAATGCTGTGATTGTCATCTATGTTTAAATCATTAATAACGCTAAATAGTGAGAAGAGACTTTATTATTTCCATCTTACTCAGCGCAATATAAAAAAAAATCATTTCCATCCATTGATCATAATGGTGCCAAAATCATTGGTGAAAATTAGTCTTAAATTAGTGGAAAAAAGATGAGCAGGCATTAGTTCAATTGGTAAGAATACTCTGGAATATTTCTGGAGAGATGCGGGTTCAATTCCCGTATGTCAGCGAAATTTTTTCCACAAAATATTTATTGATATATTGACGTTAAAATGTCCCCACCCAGGTAACGCTGTGATTGTCACCTATCTTTAGATCATAGAGAAATTAAAGGATGACTAGTTATATTAAAATTAAAACAATAACAAAAAACTTGATACAAAATATTAATATTTAAAGGAATCCATTCATAAAGAATAAAGCCATATTAATCACCATAAAGTCCTTCAGCTTTCAAAAAACAACAACGCTTATTTCAGCTTCTCTTTTATAGACAATATTAAAAAATATTAAGACAAACTTCAGAAGCTAAAAATACCTCATGATCTTCATCTTCTCTATCTCTTGTAGATCCAATGGGCCCACTAGTTCCTAAAGGAGCTTGTTGACTATCAGGAATAACATTACCAGTTCCTGACAAATCACTCCGACTATTCCGTGTCAACATAGGATCTACAGCAAATAGTTCTTCACTACCCTAGATAATAAAAAGATTAATGTAAAGGAATGAAACCAAAAATATAGATCTCAGATATAACTAAAATGACGATACAAATCTATTCAGAATTTTAACAATTCATTGTCATTTTCTTCCAAAAACAGGAAATTAATTAATTTTTTCAATTATACTCATTTTAACTGAGCTTTTTCTGTGTATGCAAAATACACTGGTACCCAAAATTAAAAGATAATGTATCTCAAAAACAATAAGAGAATGATATTAAATGTTGTGTACATGTAAATTTTGTGATGTGGGAGTAGAAAATGCCCTTTAATTGACTTGACCACAAGTATGTAACTTAGGATAACTATAAAAGTGTGTGTGGCTTGGTTTTCATTTGGTTTTCATTCATTTGGTTTTCATTCATTTTTTTTTCATTCAACTCTTGGGTTTCAATTTGATTTCACCAGGTTGCTAACCAAGGAATTAATAGATTAAGACAGATTACTTTAAAGGTTATAGAGAAATTAAAGGATGACTAATTATGTTAAAATATTAAAATTAAAACAATAACAAAAAAACTTGATATAAAATATTAATATTTAAAGGAATCTGTTTATAAAGAATAAACAACAACATATGGATGATTATGTACAGTGAAGAATGATAGAATGTACAGTGAAGAATGATAGAAAGGATGGAAGTGGGTCAACTCCAGGCTTCCTCTCACAACTTTAGGACAATTTCAAGAAACAAGAGAGATGTCAAGATGATTGTGGTCTTTAACAGTAAGTCAGCTGCCATAGGGATAACAGTTTGAAGACATACTTCTGTACAGAAGGCTGAATGAATGAGATTTGTATGCATAAAGAGAAATGGCTTCTCCCCTCCCCCTCCCCCATCACCAAAAGAGATCATTTAATGCAGTGCAGACATTGTCTTTGGAATACATGCAAATGTACTCTTCACAGATGACCCTAGATTCAGTTTTAATCCCTATTCTCAACATGTATTCATCTGGTGACAACAAGAAATTAAAAAAAAAAAGGTGTAACATTAAAGAAAAAGACCATTTCGGTGGTAGGTAATATAATGGTCTGGGCTGGCATCATAACGACCGGCTGAACATAACTTTATATCTTTCAAGGAGACACTCGGCAATATACACAAGATTTTTGCACCTCATGTAAGGCTTTTCAGTGGTGCTCTTGGCCTTTAGTTCATCTTAATGGATAATAATGCCCAGTCCTGTAAGGTTAATGTGGTTGACCACTGCTCTGTGAATAAATTTATGGGATGGAGTGGCCAGCCATAGGACTGAATCCAATTGAACATGTGAATACCTGGGGGAGGTAAATTGCAGGATGCCAAATCCATCAATAAGCTCAGATCTGTTACCTCTGACTTTATTACCACAAAACCTCATCAACAATATGAGAACATGTTGCATGAATTGTATATGTTGTTAGGAATGATTATATGCCTTATTAACATCTCCTGTCCACTAACTCCAGAACTTTTATTATTAGAACTTATGCTCTCATATATAGCACATGCATTTTACACGATTTTGTCATTTTCATTTTCTATTACTCAGCCATGGTACAGAACCTTTGCATATAACATTTAACTGTATTTGGTGAAAATAGTTACAAGGGTTTATCAAAATAATGGAAACATGTATTGTTTGTGGAGAACATTTTATCAATAATCTGCAGGCCCATCTTGGGCATTCAAAACAGATGCAATTCAACATGGAATAGACTTAAACAAGTCATGCACATATGGTAATAGAATGTGAGACCATTCTTCTTGTAAAATATGGCCCAACTGTGCCAATGATGCTGGAGGTGGAAAGTGTGATCTGACCTTACGCTCCAGATATTCCCACAAATGTTTAACCCTTCCAGTGTCCAACCCGTCTGTATATATACGGAGAATCTGAATTGAGGATGATGTATACGCATTTAGTACAACAAAAATATATCGATTTTTTAAAAATAAAAATTGCCATTGTAATTTATATATATATCTTATAAAAATATATAATTCAGGGTTCAAAAATAATATTTTGTTTTTTAATTTGATGCATATTTTACTAAACTACAATATAAATAATTTTATAAAGCCACCTGATTGCCATTTTTTAGGAGCACTAAACGGTATTCCCGATTTGCTTGTTAATATTCCTAATTGCTGAAGCAACCTTCTGATTTAAGCTCACAAGTTTGATTTGAGCTATTATCAACAAATTTTTCCTTAAATTTTTGAAAATCTCCTAAAAATTAACATAAAAAAAACTGCTATTTTTAGAAATCGTAGATTTTGGAAGTAATTACAAAATATGTACTGCCGTTTTTTTTTTTCCGTTTCACACTCTTTTCTGTCATAAATGAATTTCAGTATTCCCAAGTTATTTTTCATTTTTTCCCAGCATTCTATGCATCTTTCCTGCCTTCAAATTGAAACTGGAAGTAAACACATCCTTCTGAGAAATTCTGGTTGCACCTGCATTTAATTAGTTATGCTTCACTGAGGCAAAAATACACAGATGGCTGAAACATGATGTCTCCATTGTTCTGTTTGCTGTTTTTTTTTTCTTATTTTTCCCCCCCAGTTTTGGTCCAGCATATTGAATACTCTTTGTCAATTTAGCATTTTTTTATATTTAAACCTTAGTTTTCATTTTAGTAGATTTGTTTTCAGAAATTAGCAATCTTTTGGCCAATCGATAAGTATTGATTTTTTCATAGTTATGTTACATTGTATGGCCAGCCTACAACTTGTAGCTATGGATATTTTAACATCTCATTAGGCTATATGTTAATTTTTGTTTTATTATTTATTACTTTTCCAGCAAAACTTTAATATAAAAATATATAGTATCATTTTCTAAAAATAAATGAGGTCTTGGATATGAAAGCAAATTTATTCCTGTATATTTATTTCCATTAGTTAGATAAATCAGCCGACTGATGATCGCTATCTTTCCGGGTTATGCTAGATCGGAGGCCAGCTTAAAAGTTGTTGCGGATATTTTATTTAACTTCCCATTAGGTTATATGTAATTTTTCTTTTTATTATTTCTTGTTTTTTTAATAAAAAAATTTGAGCTTGTACCGTTTTCTGAAATTGAATGTCTTGGATAGGAAGCAAAATAGACTTCCTTGCTACAGAAATCGGCCATCATTTGGGAGAGCAATTTCGAGAAGGGCTGGTCCTTGGTGCACAAACCTTTCTGCACTTAGCCAAGATCGCCAAACTTCAACACCCAAAGAAAAAATTCATAATATTTAGTAAAAAAAAAAGCAGCCAAGGAAGTTTTTTTTTCCATTTCATAACCATTTCAGAAAATTCCATGAATGTGAGAAGGCCTAGTCACATTGTATAACACTGGCCGTATTTAAAATATACGATACTGAAAAGCATCATTAAAAGAAATAAAACTCATATTTTAGGTTGAATATTATATTATTAGGGAGGAAATTTCCTTTCGATAAATATATAATTTAACTATTTTTATTCAGCAGGTTTTCCAAAATGAAGCCTTAATTGTATAGTGAGATCTTTTTTTTCACCATATCACATTGAAAAAGGCTTATTAAAATCAATATGCTTGCAAATTTGTTTATATTTTTTATTTTTATAAAATTCCTAATTAAATTCTGTTTAATTTGACATATAAAATGACCTATTTTTGTTGATTCATTATTTTGAAAAAAAATTCTAAAAATGACTTGTTTATCCGACTCAGCACAGTTGGCTCAAAGCCTGGAATTTTCTCAAAGTATGGTAGCGAGAAAAAAATTACAAAACAAGAAAAATATTTATTTAAAACCAAAAATGTAATGTTTTTGTTATTCAGAAATATATAGTCATTCTATTTATGTCTGCATTGTAAAATTTCTCCTATTAGTTTTTCTTTTAATTTTTATTTATGTTGCCAGATGCATTTTTTTACTACATGACTAAAAATTTCTATTAAAGTGAAATATATTGTCTTTTTTGTTAAATATTATAATTTCAGAAAATCCAAAATGAAATGCTGATTAATTTGTCATACAACATGCCATAATTCCTTTCATTAGTTATATGGCAAAAAAGTTCTAAAGTTAAAAATTTTTTTTTGGCTGAGCATAGGCAGAAAATATTGGCCCCTGATAGAAACCTGTTTTTCAGGGTGGACACTGGAAGGGTTAATAATATTGAGGTCTGAAGATTGAGGTGGCCAGGGTAGCTGCTATACCTCATCCTCATGGTCTGCAAACCACAAGTTGACACGTTTAGCACAATGCACAGTGCATTATCTGCTTGAAACAAGAGATGGTCATTAGGGAACAATGCCTGTAACACTGGGTGCAGGTGGTCCCTGAAAATGGATTCTTATATTGTGGATGTGACACAACCCTGCAGAATAGCTAATGGCACTAAGGAATGCCATGATAAGGCACCCCACAGCATCAAGGATCCACCTCCATACTTCACCGTCGGAACCAAACAATCATGGTGGTGCACTTCTGCAGATTTTTGCCAGACGTACACTGTACCAGTGGTGAGGAACAATGTGTAGCATGATCCATCAGACAAGATGACACATTGCCAGTCTTTAGCATCCCAGTTTTTATGTGCTTTGCACCACCTTACACGTTTTGTTGCATTGATGTTGGTAATCAGAGGTGTGTGGATTGCAGCATGGCCATAAATACCGGCACGATGAAATTCCCGATAAACTGTTATGACTGTTATTGTTAAACTGTTATTGACAGAAACGGGATCATTCCAACTGGTGTTCAACTCTGCTGCTATTTGCAGTGCTGTGGTCTTGATTTCTGTTGTACAATCCATGCCAATGTTTGCCTATCCCTAACTGACAATTTTGTATGGCGTCCACAATTTGCACTTTTGGAGGCAACGACCTGTCCTTTTTGATAGGTCATCATAATCTTCGATACAGTTCCTTGTGTTACACCTACTATTTCCACCGTTGTTGTCACTGAAGCTCCTGCAAGATGTGCATTAATGATCATGCCTTTTTGTAGGTCACTGTGATCTGACATTATCGACAATTACACCACAACTGTTTCACCTGCGTCTGTGGCACTGCTATATGATAGCCAACATCGTACTTCTCCCCTTTATATATTTCACATTGCAGATGACATCATCTCTGTGATATGTATATGGCACATTGTGTGTACTCCAGTTGCCATCAATGTTTCCATTATTTTGATAAACCCCTGTATATAGAATTTTGCAAATTATCCTTTAATTTTAAGCACAAGTGTACAATGCAATGTTGACAGACTACATAGTTAAAAAAATGAAATAGAACATATAATAAATTTTTTGCAAGCATATATTATTACAGAGAACTTTCTGTAGTGCTCTCTCAAAATTTATGTAGCATTTCATGTAGCTTTGTTAACTTTTATACCTATTTAGTTTGAGATGCTCCTATAAAACATATGTTAAAACTGTCTTCAACGCTACTTTAATATTGTAAATTTTGTAACAGTGAAATTTTTCCTGATAAATACAAAAAGTAACAAAATGAAAGAATATTCAAACATAATAATATCATTATAATAGTATTTTTTTAAATTATTTGTAGAATCAGTAAAAATTTAAAGTTTTAGGAATCGGTTTTCCCTCCACTAAAATATTTTGGAAAAATAATAAAAAAAAACATCTACTGCATTAGGCTTAATCCTGCAGTAGAGAATAAAGAAAGCATAATTTTCACATCTCGGTGAAGTTCAAATCACTTGGATTTACACATATACATAATTTGGTAGCTAGGTAGTCACTGGAAGGAGAGCTATGCACCAATCCCCTGTGATGATGCATAGAACCGGCCAGGCCTAGCACCTAATGTCCAACCCCGCCTTCTCGTGGTGCGGACCGTTAGTAACTTTCAAAAGAGATACTCTCTTGTGGAAGTGAACGGAAGGGGAGGGCTGCCAGATTAGTGTGGCCTACTGATCTGGACAACTATGGCTACTTTTCTTTTTTTTCTACCCTGCTGAGGAGTGGTCAACCACACAGGGTCCTGGTGCTGACCATATAAACCTACTGGACTGGACAGATATATGGCTCTGAGCTTGATTATGGATCCTGATTTTGCTGCACTGGTGGGCTTCTGTGGAGGGAAAATCTTCCGCTGTGTTTTCTTTTTGTTTGTGGGTTGACAGCCCCAAGTGAATAGATCCACAGGATATGTTTATCAGCTGGTGGATAATCCTGAGCAGAAGTCATCGCAGGCACCTGAACTCTTTGCTTCTATTGGCATCGTCAAATTCTACATTGGAGGAAGTCTTCCAGTGTAGATGGCTTCAGCCTTTAGTAGTGGGGGAACGGGTCTTTGCCCCATGTCTGCGATTAGGGGGCTGTTTGATATTGTCGGCATTCCCTCTCTCAATAAACATAGTTTCTTTAAACATCCCACTAACCATTTTCTCTCCATAGGTAGTTGGAATGTGAGGACTCTGCACAGAGCTTTTTCTCTTGATGTCCTCACACAAGAATTCCACCGTTATAATTTAGATATTCTCGGCTTGCAAGAGACCAGATGGACAGATAAAGGTCAGATTCTTAAAAATAATCTTAAATTTCTCTTTTCAGGGAGGGACGACAAAAAGCATCACCAAGGCGTGGGTCTGCTTCTCAGCAGACACGCTAGTGATGCTCTTCTAGGATATGAGTGCATTAATGAAAGGTTTCTTACAGCAAAATTTCAGACAAGCGTTAAAGACTTGAATGTTATCTGCTGTTATGCCCCCACTGAGGATGCCGATGAGGATGAGAAGGATAGGTTTTATGAACAACTTCAGGATATTTTGAATTCTGTCAAGAAAGGAGATATTACCCTTGTTCTTGGTGACTTCAATGCCAAAGTTGGTACTGACTCTGACCTTTGGGGAGGAGTAATAGGCCCTTTTGGTATTGGTAGCTGCAATAGCAATGGGCAACGTCTCCTACAGGTAAGTAAACTCAATGGATTCAGAATAACTAACACTTATTACAAACACCGCGACATACATAAGTACACATGGGTTTCACCTGATGGGCTGCATAAGAATATGATTGATTACATATTAATTAACAGCAAATGGACTAGTTCTGTTAGGAATACCAGGGCATATAGGGGAGCTGAAATTGGATCTGACCATTACCTTGTTAAAAGTGTGTTGCAACTTAAACTTAAAAAGTGTTGTGCTAGGGTTAAAAAATTTACTTTTAATACTGAAGCTCTGAAAGATCCAGTTATAGCCAAAGCTTACCATGATAGGTTACTTAGTCATTATGACAGTCATGGTTTGCTTACTACTGAAGTTGAGGAAGAATGGGATCATTTTAAACAGGCTTTTTTGGACACTAACAGTACTCTTTTAGGAAAAAAGGAGCAGAAGAGGCAAAATTATCTGAGTGATAAGGCACTTGAGCTTATTTCGGAAAGAAAGAACTGCAGGAATGCCCTTAATCAATACCCTACTAGTCCTAATAGAAAGCATTACAGAGACCTTAATAAACTTGTAAAGGATCAGTTAGCTGCTGATAAAAATTTTTGGCTTGATGGTTTGGCTGACAAAGCCGAGGAAGCAGTTAGACAGCACAACAGCAGAGAGCTGTACCAGATAGTTAATGTTTTGTGTGGTAGAAAACGGACAGGCATACAAGGATTGAAGGATAAACAAGGTAAGGTTATAGAAGGGGAGGATTCTGTCATGGCTAGGTGGGCTGAGCATTTCAGTGATGTTCTAAACAATGTAGTTAGTTCTACTCCCATTGTTTGCAATGATGATAGATGCATTGGTGGCTTTAATGTTGGCCCTATAACACAATCTGAAATTAGTTTGGCTGTTTCTAAACTTAAACTTCATAAATCCCCAGGGATAGATGAAATTACTACGGAAATGCTTAGAGCTGGGAATGTTTCGGTTACCACTTGGATGACTGAAATTCTGAATCTCTTTTATGATAAAGGCATGGTTCCTAAGGATTTTACCAGAGCTATTGTTATCCCTATTTTCAAAAAAGGTGATCGCAGTTCTTGTGATAACTATAGGGGTATCAGCCTACTCTCTGTTCCAGGTAAAGTTCTTTCCATGATTGTGCTTAATAGAATTAAGAATCTGGTTGACAGGCAATTGCGTGATGAGCAATGTGGATTCAGAAGTGGTAGGGGATGTGTAGATCAGATATTTTCACTTAGGCAGATTCTTGAGAAATGTTTAGAGTTTCAGAAACCTTTGGTTGCTAGCTTTGTTGATTTCAAAAAGGCTTTCGACTCTGTTGATCGTCATAATTTGTGGTTGATTGTGAGATCATATGGTATACCAGACAAGTTAGTTAACATTATGAAAGCTCTCTATAATAACACTGAGTCGTGTGTGAGAGTTGGTAAGGCTTGTAGCAATTGGTTTAGCATTACTTCTGGTGTTCGACAAGGGTGCATTTTGTCTCCTTTTCTCTTTAGCTTGGTTATTGATTATGTTATGCGAAATTCACTTCAAGGGAAAGATTTTGGC
Source organism: Ryuthela nishihirai (assembly GCA_038380435.1). Classification (NCBI taxonomy): domain Eukaryota; kingdom Metazoa; phylum Arthropoda; class Arachnida; order Araneae; family Heptathelidae; genus Ryuthela; species Ryuthela nishihirai. Next base: position 112,401,011 of record JAWZYU010000005.1, on the reverse strand, counting down.
CTTAAATGGGCTGGAGATACGAAAATTTCTGATTTAGATTATGCTGATGATTTAGCCCTTTTGGCAAATGATGTTGATGAGATGAACTCTTTCATTCGAGCTGTTGATGAGACTGGTAGTAGAGTAGGTTTGGTTATAAACAGAGAGAAAACTAAAGTGATGAAAATTGGTCAGGCAGGCTGTGATTCAGTTAATCTGAATGGTTGCAGTCTTGAGCAGGTGTCACAGTTTAATTATCTTGGGAGCTATGTAACAGATAATGGTGATGTGCGGCATGAGATTAACAGACGAATAGGGATTGCTGCTGGGACTTTTAAGAATCTATGGAGAGTGTGGAGAAATAGGCGTATACACCTAAAGACTAAAATTAGACTGTATAATAGTTTGGTTCTTTCTAGGGTTAGTTATGGTAGTGAAACTTGGACACTTTGTAAACAAGATAACAGGAAACTAGATGCTTTTGATTCCAGATGCTTGCGCAGTATCTTGGGCATTAGGTGGTTCAACTTTGTAACTAATGATGAGATTAGGAAAAGGAGTTTGCAACCTCCTTTAAGCAGCATATTGTGCAGAGAGAGACTCCGTTGGTTTGGCCATGTTGCCCGTATGAATAATTATAGATTGGCGAATAGGGTTATGAACAGTGTGCCTAAAGGCCTCAGAAAGAAGGGGAGACCTAGGATGCGGTGGGCAGACAATGTCAAACAGGACCTTGTTAGAATTGGTGTGCAGTGGCCAGATGCAGTAGATGTAGCTCAGGATAGACTTGCTTGGAGAACTAAATTGCACGGTCTGGTTGGACCTCCGTAGCCCATGGCTGCTTGAGGATGATGATGATGATGATGATAATTTGCTTAAATGATAGGTTTGATGCTACTGTAATGTCATTTTCAAGCAGTGTGGATTGGGATAATTTTAGATGCAAGTTATGCATACAATAACCCAATTCCTGTTACATCTTACAACTTGCACAGAAAAACACAAATTATTCTGCCTTGAAATTGATCTTATAGCAACATGGAAGTCATAAAAATCACAGTTTCACAACACAACAAAAAGACATCTAAGAAAACACTACAGGAAAATTAATACAATGTCTATGAAAGAATGGTTCAAATTACTGATTTTCTTTCACTACAATTGTGCCAAGATTGCAAGAAGGATATTTCAAATGTAAGTAGTATTTTCTTACAATATTGTGCCATCTTCCATACTATCATATGATTAAAGACATTTACTAGTAAGTGGTATAATTTTACTCTACTTTATCAGCATATAGTGACCTTGAAACCTTAACTAATTAGATCTTTTCAAAATCAATACAAAATAGCTCTCCTCAGAAAATGTCCATAAATATCATAAAATGCTCATAAAAATTAAATACACTGCCTTGCAATTTAAAGGTAATTCATAGAAAAAAGGTTGTAAAATATCACAACTAATTTGCAAGACAGTTGGTGAGGAGGTTCTGTAGAGATGTTGAATAAATATTGAAAGTTTAACTGAAATTCTATCATCCTAATCACTAAAAATGCGACAATGATGTCAAAAGTGTCATCCCAGTTAAGATACAAATTGAGGGCGAATTATCCTTTAATAGTAGTAATAAGTCTCATAACAGTGCCTCATAGGTGTATGATGTTATCCAAAGGTGTGTAGGTATGAGGTGCCATTCACATACAAGTGACATTTGCAGTTCATGGTGGTCCAGGGAGGAAAATCAAGAGGTGCAATATGCCTTCCTGCAGTATCCCAAGCATGATCTATGGTATTGAGGTGAGGAGAATGTGCTGCTCCCTCCATACAGCTAATGGTATTCCCTTCCAGATATTGGTAGATCAGTTGAGATCTCTGGGAACAGACATTTTTATCCTACAAAATGGCATTATATCCTACTGCATCTGCAAAAGATCACACACACACATATATATAGAGGATCTCATCTCTGCACCTCTGAGTTATTGTCATACCAGTGGGAAGCATGTAGAGATCTGTGTGACCATCAAGTGAAATGCCTGTCCAAACCACGAACTGCCCCCTCAATAAATGTCTCCCTTGACAATATTTGATCGATGTTGGCATGTCCCTTGTTCCCTCCATATCAGTATGTCTTGAGTTGTACTGCTGGGCAAATATGGACTTCCAATAAAGGGCACTGAGTGCCACTGATCCTTGGTCCAATCATGATATTGTCTGGCCCAGTTCAGTTATATTCTTCTGTGGTGTGAGGTGAGGGGAACACAACATATTAGTTTGCAAGCCTAGATATCACTATTAAAAAGTCTTTTGCTGATGATGGAAGTTGGAACAAGGTTCTAGTAGCTCCATGGAGATCAGAATGCAGCTGAGCTAATATTGTGTGATGTATGTGTTCAACCCATAAGTAGAAGATACATGTCCTCATTTGCTGTTGTTACCCTTGGGTTACCCTGGAAATATTATTTGTCTCTTGAAACAGTTGTCATAGCCTGTTGATTACAGAAGGGCTCATATCAAGACATTTCATGACTCTACTTGTGATTGTCCTCCAATTTGTCCAATTGTTCTCCATCTCAAATTTTCTGCTAAATATCTTAGTGTGTAATCCACACACTAAGATATTTAGCAGATCTTATCTTTTTGTGTGTAATCCATTGTGTAACAGAACATATTCCTTCAGTGAACAAATATTTAATTTCCAGTGAACAGAATGCTAGCCAAATATCAAATGATGCAGCAATGATTAAAGAGTTGCTTTTCATGATAAAGTGATATGTATCTTCACATGCATGGATATTTCACAATGTATTTTGTTTAAATTTTATCAACAACATTTCGAATTATGAAATATTATGAATTTCCCTTTAAGCAGCAAAGCAATGTATATACAAAGATATCGGATTGTTTTTTCAGTGACCTTTTTTGGAGATATTAGGGATAGATGGTCTGATCAAAGACAGGGCTTGTTAAATATAATCTCAATGATATCACAGTACAGAACTGAAACTCAAAGCCTTGGGTTAAATGGCATACTAGAAATTGTGCTACTTTTCCTTCTCAAACATAAAATGGCTATGCAATAACATAAGAAAGCTGTGCACTTCAACTTTTACATTCTGTAATGCAATTTTACTTTGTCATTTTTATTGTACACTAGGTCAATTTAGAGTTGAACAGTGAATTAAACCAAATTATAAGAAATACAAAATGAATATGCAATGTAAATTTTAACTATTTATTCAGTTGCAGACACATTCCATAGATAATACCTTACATTAGTATCTCATTCATTATTTAATGAAATATGTATTTAGAATTTTGCTTGATAATGCAATGATATATTTGGGGTTACATTGAATACAAAATATAAGGCGATATATTACATATATAGTCAAATAGGGCAATAGCTCATTATTGAAAACATATAAAATCTTGAACTCACATGGACTGCATCTATGCATGATGATACAAGAGAGAATGGTGCAGTCGGGCGTGCGACACCAAGCCTGACAGGAGCAACAAGGGAATCTGCAGTTTCACATAATTCTTCCACAGCTAGAGTAATCAAAGCTTGAAATACTCGCTTGCACTTAGCTAAGGGTTGAGATGTTCCAGTAAGACTAGTAAAAAAAAACTCTTAATTACTCTTTCAAATAAAATATTTTTCTGATTTCTTTGAGTTGTTTTTTGCTACATTACACATGTAGATTCGATTGCACAAAAAATAAAAAGCATTACAATACATAGCATAATTGTATTCACTGCTTTATGTTTGGAACAATTTGTCTGGGGGGAAAACAGTTGTAATGGTAGATAATAGACAATATGTAATATTTACATGCAAAATTTACTTTTAGCACTTATAGTATTCAGAAATTAATCTGTCTGTCTACATTTTGATTTTCATTACACAAAAATCATTGCAATTATTTTAGATAATAAAATAGATTTGAATATTAAAAAGAAATTTTAGCTTAATTGCTGACAAGATTGAAGCTACATTGCTGACAATGAATTTAATCTGGTGGCAAAATTAATCTTCAATGCTTTCAGTACCAAGACTCGATTATTCAGTTTTCAAAAATCACTACAAATGAACTTGCATCGTGTTTTTTAACTTACCTACATTTTTTTTCCTTTTAATTTATATATATATTTGTTTAGAAATAAATACTTTTTTTCTTAGTATACAATGTGGACTATTTCATTCATTTGTTGTTTCATAATAAGGTTCGAAGTTGAGTTGCATTTTTAGAGAAAAAATCCTGGCACTGTAAGTGTAAATCCTTGAAACGTCAAGTTTAATTTTGAAAATAAGTTTCAAATCTTCTATGTGGTCTTTTTTCTTTGAATTTATGCTTCTAATTAATTATTCAGATTTAAATATTCTCACATTTGATATATGTTCTATGACATTTGACCTATGTCATTTAGGTATCAGGATAAGGTCCTAAAGTTTAGTTATTTTTCTGGTAACTAAAGCTAAAAAACTTAAGTCACAAATACACTGTGTTATAAATAATAACTAGTTCTTCCATGTTATGTGGATGGAAAGAGCCATTCAAACCTCCCTAACTTTGAAAATGTTTTTTTTTTCATGAAAAAATGTTAATGGAGATAAATTGAAGATCTCACTTGAATCTCTCTAAATATTTATTTTTCACAATATATATTTAATATTCAAAGAGTTATGAAGGCTGAAATATTTAACTAATTTTCACTAGTCATAAAAATTTGCCTCAAAATTTAAAACACAACTATTATAACAAACTGTTCACTAACATAAAAGTAATATTTGAAGTTTGTGTAACTTCTTATTTTTTTAAAGTTTTCATCAATTTGGGGGGAAATGTTTAGGAAGAATGTGATTATACTGCCTACTGTGAAATATTTCAGCTTTAAATAGCTCCGTAAGTATTAAACAAATATTCTTGAAAAATCAACATTGAAAAATCAACATGAATCAAATTGAAGATCTTAATCAGATCTTCAATTTCTGTCTAGCGACATTTTTCTATAAAAATCTTATTTTCAAAGTAGGATGATTTGAATGTAGCTTTCCATTCACATTATCTGTTTTTTCCAAGTTATGTTTCGTTATATAATGTACATTTATTATTGAAACTTGATACTCTAAAAGAACACTTTCCATATTAAACAAAACTTAACCTTAGATTATTTTGAGTAACTACTGAAACACAATAAATCACCATACATCAAAAGAAAAAAAAATATTAATTCTGAACAATAAACGATATTAATGAAAAAAAGAAGTTGATTGAGCACCATAACTCTTTAAATATTAAACAAATTTTGTTAAAATCAATATATGGGTCAATTTCACATCGTCAATTATCTCGAATGATAATTTTCTGTAAAAAGCTTATTTACAAAGTTAGGGAGCTTCGTGTTGGGTTGTTTTACCTCTGAGCAGCACTTTTTTTTGCACACAATGGGCTAAATGGCCAGGTCATAAGGACCAAGAGGATTCAGAGAAGGTTGGGGGGTTGGTCCACTCGACAGCTATTAGGAGACAGATGGTAGCTTCCCATCAAAGCCATCCAGTGTGTTCTTTAATGTGCACAGGTTGGCTTTCCCACACACAGGGCCACAGCTTAATGTCCCAGCCGACAGATGGAGGCCTTTCCAAGCCCATTGGTGTCCCCTACTGACTGAGAGCAGGACAAGGAGTTTTGCAGAGATAAATCTCAATGCTGGTCCAATCAGGATTCGAACTTGGGAACTACAGATTACGAGCCTGGCCTGCTACCGACTGAGCCACCCCACCCCATTAGGGAGCTTTGAATGCATCTTTCCAAGTCAAAATACTTATGGTATATAGTGTGTGTGTGTGCATGCCTAAATATACACTATAAATAGGTGTAGTAACTGTAACACATGCTAACATATATTGTGATGGTCCACCCATTCACTTTTCCTTTTCCTTAACCTGTTTTACTTTATTTACATTATATTTATCATTTTGGGGATTTTATTTCATTTTTTGGACTGTCTCAATTCTTGTTCCTAGCTGTAGGAGTTACGCATGCGCAACTCTGACCTTTCGATTGACAACCGCTAAAGTGTGTGTAGGACATGACCCCTCTTGTGTCATAGCTTGCACGATCATTTGTTTATGCAAATGTCTTTCCCAGTGTGCAACAGCCATGTGCCAGACTTGTACACACATTATAACTTAGTGACATTAGGTCACAAAGTTAGAACGTGAGTAGAGTGGTGTCATTGGGCCACGGAGAGTGCTGTTAGCAGAAGTTGAGATGATGTTACTTTAGATAGATGCAAGTTGCTAACGTATTCTACCATTGAGTTTGGTGAGTTGAATTTTTTTTAAAATAAACTTTGTTTTAGAAACTTTTGAATTTTTGCTATTTTTCTCTTGAGCAACGTAAATTGATTTTTTTATTAGATTTAAACTTTAAACTTGACAATCCATTTTTGAATTCTTACTCGATAAGTAACGCTTGGTAAATACTTAACAAACCCTATTTAAACTTTATTTGGCAAGTTATTATTGCCTGGCACCCAATACAGCTATTTGGAATTTGAATAAAATTGGATCAGACAAAAGGTCCAACTTAAAGTTAATAATCTTTGGAGCGTTACAATATTATATGCTGCAAATAGGCCCATATAAATAATACATGGATATCCACTGTTCTGTGATGTTCTTATTGCCATTACAAATGGGATAAATGGGCTTCTGGTTGCTTGAGGTATTATCTTACTCTGAGTTTACAATGCTCAAATCAAAACATTTCATAAAATTCTGATAGGAATAATCATGCCAGAAAAAAAAAATCACTGTTTTATTCTTACCAGAATTAAAAAATGTTTAAAATGAACAGTGGACTACACTATTAATGGTTTGGAAATTTCTAAATTGTGAAATGTGTTTTAAACAAAATAAGAAAATATAATTCTGACATATTTAGCCTAAAGGTAAGCACACACTTGTCAGTATCAGACGCACGAATTGCCGTTTCCTCTACCACATCGCACACTTTTATGATTTCACAATCCCAGATCTCTCTAGATGAGCGCACATCAAAAGCAGTGGTAGAGATACAGTAGCAAATTTTTCAGTTTGTTCAAAGGGAATGAATCTGGTTGAAAGCTAGAATTTTTAATGCTAAATTAAAAAAAAATGAAAATGAATGTTTCTGACGAAGAATTGTTTGTTTCACTTCAGTGTTTGAAGAAAAAGCTAAAGGGTTAAAAGGAAGTAAAATCTGTATATACAGCATTTTGGGTACACAATATTATTTGTGAAAAAAAATGAAGTTTGGGAAATATCACAGTTTGTTCAGTGATTTAGTTGATGATGACTACAAACACTTGAAAACTTGAATAACGCATTTCACCTCTGCAGAATATGGGAATCTCATTTTTAAAGAGAATGAAGTTTTTCGTTTTCCTACTTTTTGTACTGTTCAAAAGTTTCAAATGGAACTAATAGATGATTGGGAAAATGCAAATTGTGTATTTTATTAGTACTTATACAAAATAAAAAGTATATGACTTTCAACCCTAAAATTAAAGTTACTTTTCTCCCACCCCTCTGAGAAAAGAGGGCAGAATGTTGTTACTAGAATATCTCTTGATACTCAACTACTGAAATTTCAAATTTCTTCCATAAACAGATCACTTGCAGCATTCGTTAAAAGTTTCTCTTTTCCATATTTAGTTATCTCATAAATATAAATTTAAACTCCAAAGGATTTGAAAAATGCATATTATAAAAATTCATTAGTATCAATGCAGCTAAAAATTTTTTTTTAAATTATCTCTTAAAACTAAAAAGTTACATTTTCCATTCTGACCCTGGAGTAAGAGCACAACTTATTATTTAAAATTCAAACTCTATTATCTCCCTGTTCAGGAGAGCCATACCACCTGAACATTAAAGAACATCTCGATGGCCTTGATGAGGAAGTTTCTATCTGCTTCTAACAGCCTGTCCAGTGGATCAGCTTCTCTAATCTTCCTGAGCCTGAGTCCTTGTGACATACCTATTTAGCCATTGTGAGCAAAAAAAATGAAGCTGAGAGGTAAAACAACATACGACAGTGGAGGAATACCACATAAGAGCATGAGGCACTCGTCTGGGGCTTCAACATTCATTGGATATGATTCAAAATAATCAGTTTTCAGTTTTCTTAAACATTTTAGTAAAATGTTTCACAATAAGTATAGCCCATTACTTATGGATGCATCTTGTGTTTTTTGACAAAATTTTGTGTTTAATATTAAATGTATGACTTTTGTAAACTACACTACAAAGAATAGATAAAAAAAATAATTAAAGAAACTCGATTTATTTAGTATTTACTAATAAATTATCACTTTGAAGTCGATTAAACTTTTAGAGGAAAAATTGTCTTGAGCAGGGTGGGATACGAACCCACGACCTCCTGATAACATGTCAGGTGCTCTGGACCACTGAGCTACCAGCCGCCAATCAAGATCTCTAATTAACGCCATGAACACTCCATTATGTCACATATAAACACTATTCAGACAATCTAGCCACAAGTGGCTTTCTATTTGCCTTGTAGATGGAAAGTATACTTGTAAGACATACTTTCCATCTACAAGGCAAACAGAAAGCTGCTTCTGGCTAGATTGTCTGAATAGTGCTTATATGTGACATAATGGAATGTTTATAGCATTAATTTGGAGATCTTGATCGCCAGCCGGTAGCTCAATGGTCCAGAGCACCTGACATGTTATCAGGAGATTGTGGGTTTGTATCCCACCTGGCTCAAGACAATTTTTCCTCTAAAAGTTGAATCGACTTCAAAGTGGTAATTTATTAGTAAAGAATAGATATTTATTTTTGCTCATAATTCTATTTTTGTTCATTTTCTAGTATGTGTAATTTATATAATGCACATTAAATTTTCTATTTATGCATTTGTGTAATTCATTTTATTTAACCAGCTACAAATATTTTTTTAAATTTGTAAGATGGAAAATTTTTCCCAGAATGAATAACACTGCATCCCTCCCAGGGAGTTGGTGTTCTCTCAAATCTTTTGTGCTTTTTTGATATTTAAATCTGTTACTGAACTCACCCTATAATTGGCGGTCCCATAACTTTTCCCATTTCTTCGCAGATATTATTTCTGCGCAGTTGATTGCTATAATTAGCAGTTTTAACATTATAAATTTCATCATCCTTCTCTACCAATAAAATCAACTTCTCAGTGTTCATATTTAAGTTTAACTTCATTGAACAATTTAGGGGAAAAATTCTTTTGGACGAAGCCACAGGATATCTAATAGAATTGAAACTCAATAGAAGAGTTGGTCCCCCACAATGGGTGAGAAAGGGTAGAACCACAAGGACTCTGCATACTGACACTGGATGGCCAGAATATACCCAGGCAGACAGGATAATTACTGCCTGAAAAAATGTTTACATATTAGTTTGCATAAATGCCAAATACTAAATCCAGAAAGTGCTTTTTTTTAATGAATGATAATAAAGTTATTGAAATCAATTTATGAATAGAACATAATCAACGATTGTACATAAACTAAATTTCAGAAATTTTGTTACAACAAAGCTCAGTTAAATAATGCATTAGGGTCATCCCTATTATACAACCAACTCAATTTTTTTTAAAGTTACTAAATTCTTCAGTGTTCTTATTACACCATTCAATTGATTATATAATCTAGGGCCAATGTACTTAACACTTTGTTTAAATTTTGCTTTAAATACTCTGGGTGCTCAATTTTGTTTGCAATTATCTCCCATAAAATAATTTAATTTCTCACGAATAATTACTGTATAATAAAGTAATCCTGCATAATATGTCTCTATAACCTAAGAGAGTGCAATGAGTATCACATAATATACATAACTTAACAACCTAATTGTGACCATTTTTTTGTCTACCCCTGTATGAGGGTTGAGACTCCTATTTTAACAATCACAACATAGAAGTTAGTATGTACACTTATCTTGATGTTACACAGTTAATTCTACCAACTAAGGTATAACCTTTAACTCATACACTTAAAGGATCTTGGTGGAGTATATAACAAAGGTTTAGTTACCAAATTTGTGTAGAAGGCTGTTAAAACTGCATCGGCTGTTATCGTCGACCAGCTGGTTTTTACTTTTTACCAGCCTTCTACACAAATTTGGTAACTAAACCTTTGTTATATACTCCACTAAGATCCTTAAGTGTATAAGTTAAAGGTCATACCTTAGTTGGTAGAATTAACTGTAACATCAAGATAAGTGTACATACTAACTTCTATATTGTGACTGTTAAAATAGGAGTCTTAACCCTCATACAGGGGTAGACAAAAAAATGGTCGCAATTAGGTTGTTATGTATATTATATATGATACTCATTGCGCTCTCCTAGGTTATAGAGGCATATTATACAGGATTACTTTATTGTACAGTAATTATTCGTGAGAAATTAAAGTATTTTATCCAACTGTGCTTCTCACTAACCCATAAAATAAGATGATGTAATTGCCTCATAATAGATTAAATATTCAAAAATGTAAATTAAAATTCTAAAAATTGCAATTTTTTAAAAAGCAAATCCTGAAGTTCCAAAACTATTGGTGCAGCATGTGCTAATATATTTTTTTCATTATTATTCTCACAATAAATTTTTGCAATGCTTTTAACCTGTCCAACATTGTTTTGCCAGCTCAGTGTATGTTGTATATAAACATTTGAATCACAAAATAACATTTTGAACAAAAATGATGTTAATGTAATAGTTTAAAAAAATGCAAAATAATGCATCATACAATTTAACAATGTGTAACAAAGTTTAAATCCATTATAATCAGCATGATAAATAGTAAAGTAACATTACTTTTTCTTTCTGTTTGTATTGGGTGCCATCTCCACACTAAGGATAACAAATATGCGTGCTACTGATCTAACAAAGCGCCGTGCTACAAGTCTTGCTTCTGTTCTTCTTCCAGGTAGAGTATCACTTTGCATTTCTCTAATTAAAGTTGTCAATAGAGTATCTAACATCTAAATAAAAAAGGATTGTCATATTAAAAATTATCATATTAGTTCATTGCTGAAATACAATAGCTATTAAAGTATAAATCTATAACCAACTCTTATTTACAAAAAGCAACATTACACCAAAGTTAAAAATACATGGGATGTGGGAGTGGGGAGTTCTTTGATAATTATATCACAAGAGTAGGAGCCTTAGCAGTTACCTCAACAGTATATCTGAATTTGCATAAATATATAGGGTGCATACATGTTTCATAAGAAGAAATACAATTCTTTTACACAATAATTGATTTCAATACATGTCACCATAGATTAGCAAACAGTTACATAGAATTCCATTAGTTGAAAGATGGTGGCGAGTTGAAAAGTCATTTCTCATTCACTATTTTCATTAGAATGTAACAGTCCACTATTATGCTAGGGAATGTATATGTACTTAATAATAACAACACTCTTTGGTATTGTGGATTAAGTCATTGCCTCTCAGCAGCACTTGCCAACTTCCATCAGGTCCTCAGTTCAATCCCAGCTTGGGGAAGCTTCATCTCGGTATGATGCATTCTTTTCTCTGAGCAGAGCTGCCTGATTTGGCTGATAAGCAGTAATGTTTAGTGATTCAGATGGATTTCTCTTATACAGCCAGTGTTAATTAAAAACGAGTTGAATTCAGATGCTGGTCCCCTGCCCTGTTTCCTAGATGGCAGCATTAGTCAAGATGATAAAGAGAAAAGAGGATTGTTACAGTTTGCCAACTGATGAAAGCAGAAGTAAAATTAGCTCACCATTAAGATAAAGGAAGTTGATAGTCATAAGCATGTGACTAAAATGAAAGTAGCAAGGTTACAGCCTTCTGATGACTCCCTTCCACTTTATGGTTGTTTAGTGTAGCCTCAACCATAATTTGAAGTACCCTGAGATTAAGAGTCTAAAAATTTAGAGATGTTTGGCCCATAGAGGTCTAGTATTCACAATATATAGAGGATTTGTAAGATGTAAATTGAATAGTGATGATGGAAAGAAGGAAGATTTGGGTGAGTTACCATGCATAGAGAATGTATGATATTTGGTACATAATATATATGTATAATTTTTTTTTCTTTTATGTAAATGTGTAAATGTTATAGCAGATGCATACAAAAATAAATGAAATAATATTGAATATTTATGAGAAAACTATACTAAAGTGTAAAATACCTCAAAAGGCTGAGAAATTTATGAATGGGATGAGAATTTTACAGAGATAAAATGCTTGTATAAAGGAAAAAGCATAGTAAGCCTAGTGTCAGTGAAAAAATGTGGAGAAAGTTGTTTGTCCTTCCTATAAAGTCTATATAAGTAAACAAGGAGAGCAAGCAAGGAGTTAATGTACCACATCAACATTTGGAATATCATTCATTAAGGCTTCATGATGAAAAGTTAAAGACTACAAATGCTACAGGATATCAAATTGGCAGACAAAGAATGGTATTTTTTTTTTCTGACTTTCATTAAATGCTTGAGAATGATGAGATGTTGCTGCAAAGCTCATATTTCACATCAGTGGTAGGGTCAATTATTCCAATGCTAGAATTTTGGGCACTGAAAATCCTAGAGATATTATATATGTCAGTTGTCACTGTACATATTGACAAGAACACCATGGAAAGTATGTGATAATTGTAATATAGGGTGAATGTATATAAAGTGATTCATGGTAGCCATATTCAATATTTATATTTTTTTTCACGTATGTAAAATAATATAGTTCTTCTCCCAAAATTTGTAGGATATATTTCTGCTATAGTTTTCTTATAAATAATCAATATTATTTCATTCATTTTTTATTCACTTGGTATAACATTTATACAACTACATGAAAGAAAAGATATTTATACATCTGTAAGCATTTCATTTAGAACACCTAATCACAAGAAATGATAAATAATTTTTCCTAATTCTTTATTCAGGAATCTTTAGACTTAAGTATAAAAACATAATAATAAATAAAATTGATATTTAAATCATAAAATTTATTAGCCAAACATCAAACAATTAAAATAGCAAACAAAATAAAATTTGAATTAGCCTGCATAGAGCCCATTACAAACTATGTTTAAGTACCATTTTCCATAAGGATATATTATCATAATTTTTAATCAAATAGCCACCTTTGTGAAAAGTACAAAGTCTTAAAAAAACTCTACCCACAATTTACTCTTTCCCTTGCATCAGTGGTGTACAGCATTTCAAAATGTCATACCCACATTGCATCAGCACTGGTAAGCATTGCTAGTTTATAAGGTGCGTAGAAAAACTGTTTTTTAAAAAAGAAATTCTCATTTGGAATTTTATATATATATATACACACACACCTTATAAATATATATATAGTTTAAGCTTAACAAATAATGTTTGTCTTCAATTTGGTGCAAATTTTGATATGCCATAAATTTTACCATTCCTTTGCAATGGTGACAGCTGGCTCAGACAATACTCGGCTGGGCGAATGATATTATCTTCCATGCTGGATTAAACTCTTCTATCATTTTCTGACAGGTTCAATGTTATAGTTACATATAACAGTCCTTTCACTTTCCTAGATTCTTCTCTGGTAGGAGTTCTGTTTGATACTTGCTCCTTTCTTCTTCATCCCAAGTCAAGTTGCATACTTTCTGATGTTTTTTGCATGCACTGTTTGAACGATCTCTACTTTTAACTGTTACATTGGAATGAGCTTTTTCACTCTTTTGGATGCCGCAGTCCAAGAAGTTTGATGGAAGATTCTTTAGGTCCATTACTCAAAATTCATCTTAAACTGTTTTAACATTTAAACAACTAAAAGCTTTAAAAGGGTTAAAACTAACTTTAAAAGCAAGAACAAACAAATCTTTTTCATCCCAACCAGTTGAGGCTTCCTCAGGCTAATGCATTGTTGAGATGTTTAGATGTTTATAAGAGTTTCCCTTGGCATTAAAGTTGTTTAGTTGTGACATGCTCAGACAGCAGGAGATTCCACACCACGGGTAGGGGTGGAATCTCCATTGGTATCTTTATTCAAATATTATTACTAATATTCAATCAATTATTAATTATTATTATTAAATTATCTTGCATTCAATATTTATTATTAAATATTAATTATATTAGCATATTGAAGTTGAAATTTGGTTGCCAGGGCAGTAAGTGGTTTACAAGTTAAAATTTTCTATATTGTAAGTTCATTTTCCATTACAGCTTGTGTTAATACTGTTTTGTTTATTGTTTTTAATATCTTGCTCATATGTACTATCATTTCTCCTATATATCTGTTTTTTCCTCTAGTTTATTTTCAGGGTCCCAAATTTCTATATCATATACTCCAGCTGTAGGCAGAAGTTTATTACAATCAATCAATCTCTTAATATTGTTATTTGGTGTAAATGGAACTTTATACTCATATTTTCTTAATATGTTACCCAAAGTTTGGGATATTCTGGTTAGATATGGGAACCTATGCATATATTTAAGTTTTTCATCTTGTTGGGTCAGAGGGGGTTGTGAATTTTGGTGGCTTTTATATTTAGCAGCTTTTTTGAGTAACCAATTTAGATGGGTACCTGTATAAAAGTCAACTCTTTGTTCAATATATTTTTATTAGTTGAATACTTAAAGCTCTACAAAAATGTGGGGTCAATGCTCCTTTTTTATATTTTAACCCTTTCTGGAGTCCCTGTTGAACATAGTTGTTGACAGAATCAGCAACGAGAGTACAAAAAAGAACATAGACATCCTTTGCACAACACAAGAAACTTCACTTTTAAAAACTAGAAAAACCTTATTCAAAATCTTATATATATATACTCTGAAAACGTATATTTTAGAGGTGCTAAAAACACATTTTTAATTTATGATGAATTTCTATCCAAAGTAGCATAAAATCCTTGCAATGCTTTTAATTGCCATTCAGATAGCTCAAATCATGGTATTGCCACACTTACTCTTCCCATTGGGAACAATGTCTTCCTGTCATTAAATTTGCGATTTAAGTATTAGTTTGAATTGTTTCTAATCACATTTTCCTTAAAAACTTGAAAATCTTCCAAAAAAAAATTTTTTTTTTTTTGCAGAGCAATTTGGAAGCAGTTACCAATCATGTACTTTTACTCTTGGTTTTTATACTCTTTTCCTGATTTAAATTTATTTTAATATTCCTATATTTTCTTTATCACTTACTGGATACATTATGATGTAGAAAAACTGATATTTTTTGCTTGAAGGGAAGTGTGTTCTCTGCTTCTTATTCCTTCAACTTAATCAACATAATAAAATTTACTTGTCACTATTGGTATACTAGAAACATACATTGGCATCCATCTCCATCACACTATTTGGAAGCAAAAGGAGATACTGCCCTTTTAAGTGACAGAAATATTTGAATTGTGTACTACTACAGGTAATAACATTAACATCCTTAGCATTTGGGTTGTTTTACTTCTGAGCAGCACTTTTTTGCACACAATGGGCTAAATGACCAGGTCACAAGGACCCCGAAGGCTCAGAGTAGGTTGGGGGAGGGGACCCACTGGACAGCTGTTGGGAGACAGATGGTAGTCTCCTGTCAAGGCCATCCAGCGTGTTCTTTAATGTGCACAGGGGCCACGGCTTAATGTCTCATCTGACGGACGGCGGCCTTTCCAAGCCCATCAGTGTTCCCTAGTGACCGTGGGCAGGGCGGGGATTTTTGCGGAGATAAATCTCAACGCTGACCCAGCTGGGACTCGAACTCGGGAACTGCAGATTTCAAGCCTGGCACGCTACTGACTGAGCCACCCCCGCCCCAACGTCCTTAGCAGAAATCTTTATCCCTGAGCAGCCAGCAGCTCAGAAGTAGAGTATCTGACACATTATTGGATCTTACCTGGTTCCAGATGATGATATTTTGGCCTAAAAGAAATACGGGTATCCCACAACTTATGCAATAGTTGCATTCCGAAGAGCAGTTGCATAACTTGAAATCACAAAACTTGAATCTGCAATCCTCAACTTTTGCCTAAATTAACTTTTCTATATGAAAATATCTTATTTCTAATTATTTTTGATTTATTATGAAATAAAACAAATAAATAACGAATTCATTTCTATTTACTTTTGTTATGATGAAAATCGTTTTTTTTTTAAAGCCAACAAGTAACTCTCTGAATATCATTTATTGATTAAATTAAAAAGCATTTACACAAAAAGAAAACTGAAGCAATTATTTGTGACTATGTTACCTGAATGAAGTGAATGGTTGTAAATCATCACTCACTGATGTCTTGTCCCACATTTAAAGAATTTACTAACGACAGCTGATTCACACCTTATCTTTTTTGTAGAGCTCCTTACAGATGATCAATGTGTTCTGTAACTCTCTTGCTGTCTTGTAATTCTCTATCAGTTGGGGTTGTTCTTGTCATATAGGACCATGTCAGTATACTGAAAAGTAGCATCTACGATCTTGGCTCTGGGTCTCCTAACAAGCTGGATCTCAGCAATCAATTTTAACTCACTTTAGTCATTTATAAATTTCATTTTTATTTCATTTATTTTGTGTATGTGTGTCTGTATTAGACAAATCATTAATTTTTAGTCTTCATTAAAAAAAATAACAAGGAAATACTGTGAAGGAGATGTATTGCTCATCTGTGGTTGTTCATATCAACTGTGGGTGTACTTATGTGAAATCACTTTTAATGTGAAATTTGCTGAAATCAAAGGATACCTGTACATATGCTAGATATGGTAACACATCATATTATAGAGTTGTCCACCCAAAGTGGCTGACTCCTCTGTGACAACAAGAATACTTCACCACTGTCAAAAACCTTACCCGCACACTGCATTTAACAAGTAGGCAATGTGTGAATTTTTCAAGTAAAGCTATACCACTCTGAATGCTTAAAAACACCTGACCTTCCTACAGATGACCATTAGTTGCTACTGGGCCTCTACCATTATTGTCCCCTCTCCAACCTGTCAAGATTATTACTGTCTTTAACTGTACTGCAATCATTCAACAACCATTCTACAGTTCTAGAAAGTCATGAAGTATATTTTGTTTACATCAATTTAGGGCAGACATGACAACCATACATAGTCCATGATACATCTTGAAATGCAGAGTGATAACTGAAATACTTGGGTGTGATAAATTTCTACCCTTTCATTTTGCAGTTTTTTTATCAATATTTTTTCATACTAAACTTGTGGATGTAGTGAATTGTTTTGTCAGTCTTTTAATTTCACTTGGCCATATTTTGAATTGAAACTATTTGCTAACATACCTATAAAGTTTATCCTACACCAATTTTCATTTGAATCCATTTAAGTTTTAATATTAGATTGAAATCAGTTTAACTGTAAATCACATTGGAATTATACTTCAAAAAATATTTTAAAGCTGAATGTTAAGATCATTATGAATTAAGAGAGAATGAGAAATTTATTATGAATGACAAAAACATAAACAAAACTTACCTCCATACTACATTTAACCAGTAGGCAATGTGTGAATTTATCAAGCAAAGCTGTACCACTCTGACTGCTTAAATAAGCCTGATCTTCGTATAGTTGACCATTAGTTGCTACTGAACCATTACCATTGTCCCCTCTCCAACCTGTTAAGATCATTGCTTTGACTGCATTCCAATCATTCAACAACCGTTCTAGAGCTCTTCTAGAAAACCTGGGGGGCTCTAGATCATGATCTGGCATATCTGCTTCTAAAGCATTAAGGAAAACACACATATATATAATTAGCTTCTTCAAGTATATTATTACAAAAATGATGATCAAGAGAACTTTATTTTTATTAAAAATAACAGAATTAGTTTTGAGGCTGTCATATACAAATTTTTCAGTACAAAAAGACTGAATATTTAAATTAGAACTATTTAAATCATGATTTTTTTCACCAATATTTAAAACAGCTGTAAATGTGAAAATCATTTATTAGGGTATTTCCCAGTCATTAGAAAATGTATCAGAAAAGTTAATTATGAAAATACACTATTAATCTTGAATTCATTGGAACTCATTCTTATTTCAGGAACCAAGTAATACCTGTACTTTTCACCAACAAACAATATTTTATCCTATCATCACACCATTATTTGTTCTCAAAGGTATCTAGTGTTTCTATAGATATATATATATACAGTCGTGTCAGAATAATATGACCACCCATGGAATCACAGTGTACCTGCCCAGGCATGTCACAGAGTGCACATGATAAGGTCGACCACACAGAGATATAAGTGGCCAGCCAGGACAGATGAGTCATAGTGCGTAACATGTCATAGTCATAGTGCGTAACATGAACACAATGGGAAGAGGTATTGATTTGATATACATTCAAAAAGGAATGATCATCGGCTACTGTACCAAGGGTGGAAACATCTCGGAAACAGCAGACTTCGTGGGCTGTTAACGAGGTGCTGTAGTAAGGGTGTACCAAGAATGGACCACTGGCACACCGAGTACCTCCAGATGTCATAACTGTGGAGCCAAAAAGGCAAAAGGCCATCGATCCCAGAGGAGAAAGTCGCCTCCGTCGACTGGTAAAGGGCAATCAACGTACAACAGTGCAGCAATTAACCACTCAAATGAATGCTGGGGCACCCAGGTACATGTCCCCGATAACACAAGAGCAAACCCTGTTATGCATGGGTCTCCTGAGTTGACACTGTGTAAAGGCACCCATATTAGCCAAGGTCCATGGCAAAAACGTCTGCAGTTCGCACAGGACTACTGTCATTGGACAGTGGAAGAGTGAAAAAAGGTTGCCTTCTCCAATGAATCGAGGTTTCTACTTCACAGAAGTGATGGGTGGTGGCAGATACAGCATCAGACACACAAGAACCAACCCCATGACACACTTGTCGGTCAAGTACAGGCCAGCAGTGTCAGTGTGCATGTCTGGGGGATGTTTTCCTGGTATGACCTGTACCACTGGATGGGTCCCTGAACACCAATGCCTACCTGTCCATCCTCGCTGACTACATGCATCCCTTCATGTTAGACATTTACCCTGGTGGTAATGGGACAATGCATCCTGCCATGTCACTAAGGTGGTGAGTGACTGGTTCCAGGAACACGACAGCAACGTCTCCATTCTCCCTTGGCCGGCGAAATCACCCAACCTCAATCCCATAGAGCACTTGTGGGACCATTTGGATCGACAGGTTCAGTGTGTGAAGCCACAACCACATCATCTCCGGAACCTCCATGCTCTGCTGGAGTCCAAATGGACATGTATGTCTCTGGCAACTTTCCAGGAATTTTTGCATTCCATTCAGAGCAAAGGTTGGGAGTGGCATTTTTTTGCGAACAACAGGCTAAATGGCCAAGCCACAAGAACCCCAAAGGCTCACAGATTGTTGGGGGAAGGGGACCCACTGGATAGTAGTTAGCAGACAGATGGTAGCCTCCTGTTTAAGGTCACCCAGGTCACCCAGTGTGTTCTTTAACATGCACAGAGTATTGCTCTCAACATAATCACAGGTGAGCATACATGGGACCATGACTTTACATCCCATCCAATATACAGCATCCTTTCCTAGCTCATTGGTGTTCCCTGTTGACCAAGAGGGGGGGGGGGGTGCAAGGTTTGTGGAGATAAATCTCAACACTAGCCCATAGTTAAGCAAAGGCAAAAGTTAAAAATGATAATAGCTTAAATAATATATATAAATTTTAGCCTACAGTAAACATAAGCTGATAAATATATATATATTTTTTTTCATTTTTACTATGATCATTCAGGAGAAAGAAAAAATACATGAAGATTAGCTCAACTGATGGATAAAAAATTGGGCTAAAGATGAATTTACATTAACTCAATACCTTTTTTAACTGAATTGCATGGTTTCTGTATGGATCTTGTTAATCTTTTCTCCAAGTTAAAATACCAAAAGGAATAAAATATCTCTATTATTACAAGAACCTTTTCTAACTTTTCCATGATAGCTATGGTAGTGAAGGTATTATATCGTTTATATAGATTCTGTTACATAAAAGAGACCCTACCCTAAAAACAGTGAAAGAACTTCAAAAATTGGTGTGTTAAACATCATAGAATTTTGATAAAAAAAATATAGGAAAATGCAACAGCACAGGAGTGTAAATGATTGAATAAGTATTCATTGGCAGAGCTGTTTTAAAGAAAGATGAAAAGGGCAGTCACCTTTGACCAAATCTTTATAAATACTCTGTATAAAAAGGCTACTATGTAATATGAAGACAATCTTGAATTATGGGGGAACCAAAAGAACTCAGACTCTATCAAAGAAGAGCTTCAATCTCAATATTTTCTTAATATAACAAGGTGCATAACATGGGGATCACAGAGTAGAGTGGGACTTCTTACCTTGTTTGTGGTTCTCAAATCTGCTGATTAGCTGTTATCTCATTCTGGTCACTATGAATGGGTTATATAACATTCATGGTTCTCACCTTTTAATTGTATTATTATTAATCACAATTTTGATAAAACAGTTTATTTTTAATATATATTTTAACAATTGTGAATAAACCATTGCAAACTATGATAAGATTTCTTACTTTTTTCTGTTGCCATGGTTTCTTCCATTTATTGATTTGTCATTATTTTATTAACTTTTTCAAACTATTTTTTTTACAAAAAATCAGCATAGAGTCTGCTGCTGTGGAGCTGCTGATCTTATTTGCATATGTATAGCATATTCTATAGATATTACTATTCTATACTATTTTAATGCTTCTTATAACGCCATTTAAACCACCTCTCCTCTCTTTCATGTATGCTTGACAAAGCCAACGAGTTCAGTAAAAATGCATTGCTCATGCCCATCTTTTAAAATTTTTAACCTTAAGTTGAAATTAAGTATTAATTTTTAAGTGAAATATATTAATTTAAGTGTTGACATAAAAGTTTAGCTGGGAAATTTACCCTTATGATCCGACTATGAGATTCATATAGTGTCAGCTAGACACAGCAGATAGTGATGATATTATTATCAAACAAGTATATCTTATCAACTGTAAGAGATCTGATATAAAGTGGCCATATTATAATGGAACTGAAGTGAGCCCTTCTGACAATATCAGAAGTATAACATGTAGCAGTTAACATCTAATGACTGCAGATTACCATACAAAATTTTGCAACTATGAAAGATAATAGTTAGTATGTAATCAAACAACAAAAGGACTTTCCTTAAGGACATTATGAACTGGCTAAATAACCAATGGACCAGCTACTTGGAATGTTATTCAATATCATGTCGATAAATATTGGATGTACAATCAAAATGGGTACTTACTTTATGTAATGAAAAGGTAAACAGTACAACTATTCTGTTATAAAATAGTAGATAGATCTATATGTTGAAATTGTATAGTCAGTGTAGTAGATAATGCTTTATTTTGTTATAACCATAAGGTTAGAATCAAATCATTGTTAAGTTGTTCATTTGTACATAAGGCCTGTTTGCTTTATTAAAGCAAAGATAACCCACTTGGGTATATAACTGCTGATACACTAGTATGGTAGCTAAATGTATATTAATGCAGGTGACTTCTGTATGAAACCTCAATTCCTCATAATGAGGTAGCATATCTCCTGACTTATATACAGTGTTAAGTGATGAAATAATTTAACTATTAAACTTATACACTGTGAATACTAGTCTTCCCTTATGGTTAAAGCAGTGGTGCTAAAATTCAAAAGTAATATCTCATAGGCCTGTTATTTTAGAACTGAAGAGTTACTCAAAAAAATTTAGCTTTGGCATGAGTGAGACTTGAAAACATACCACATCTTGAAAAGATGTCAGGTGCCTAATGCATAGCTTCTCAACCTTTTATCATGTAGACTTTAATCCAATAGTTCTGATTTTTTCCCATCCACCTCTTTTATAAGAATCTATAATAGCTGCACCCTCTGACCAGTGCCTAGTTGATAAGAATGCCTTCTTTTTTACACAAATTCCCATGTTAATAGACACATATAAGAAGCTTCTTATAGAAACCTTGCCATATGAGGGCAGCACAGTTCCACTGTAACCAACCTAAGCTAATGGTAAGTATACAGTAACCTGTTCAAAGTCAGATGGTAAACAATCAGACATGGTTAATCAAATGCAATAAATTAGGATCTTTCTTAGAGTTACAATAGGAATATTAATTTAAACTCTTTATAAGGGAAAAATGCTTAATAACAATATGTCAGAAGTGTTGCAATTAAAAATTATTATCCCCTAAAATCCGAAAATTTCAAGTGTTAAATCAATAATATTATTTAAAGGTAATTCTTTACCTTATTTAATAACTTTTGCTATTGCATAGAGCTTATTATTAAGAAAAATGCATAAGCAATAGATTAAGGCAAAATCATTTGGATATCAACACCAGATTTTTTAAAATTAAACATGAAGTGGAACATTTACTAAAAAATTAATGATCGAAAGCAATAATTTTTAAACCCAACAGGCACAAAGTTCATGCTGCAGCACACAATTGATTCTTTACATGTTATCTTTTTATTACAATGTTAATACCCCCAAACCTATAGGAGTCCTCCCTGTTAGAGCCTCCCCTTTAAACAAATCCAAAGACTTGTTTAAAGTAATATTGATTTTTTATCACCTCAATCCATGGTGATAAAGTAGTTCAATTTTCATTGTTTTTCAATTTAGAAGGATAAATGGGCTCAATTTATAACATGGCTCTAGGCTCCCATTTAGAACTTGGCTCCAGGAGACCCAACTGTTTAATCCATTCTTGTTCATTTATGCATTTGTGGAGTTCAAAAAGCTGACAAACTATTGTAAATTTCACAGCATTCAGGACTGGCTTAGGAGAGGAGATGGGGAGTGGAACAATAGTGTCCGGGTAAATGAGAGATACAGAGATACTTCTTTGATACCGTTATTCATTTATTCATTATTTATGTTTCATTTCTGATAACAAGTGTGTGTGTGTGGGGGGGGGGGGGGGGGGTAAATGCTATTTTAAGTTTCACAGCTGAAATATTTGCAATTTAAGCATTTTCCTTAAGATTTAGAATTTAGCCTATTCAGTTCTACAGCTTCTTTGGTACCTTTACTGCAATAATTTGCTACAAATAGCTTTAAAAATTTAACTGTTGTTATTTTGCAAAGTCGTCCCGTGGCCGAGTGGTTAGCACGCTTGGCTACTGATCTAAGGG
This sequence comes from Ryuthela nishihirai, assembly GCA_038380435.1. NCBI lineage: Eukaryota > Metazoa > Arthropoda > Arachnida > Araneae > Heptathelidae > Ryuthela > Ryuthela nishihirai. The sequence continues at coordinate 112,377,816 of JAWZYU010000005.1, read as the reverse complement.
ACCTGGGTTCGAGCCCCAGATAAGGCATGGATGTATGTGTCGTTTTTCTGCTGAGGTCCTGCCATCCTCACAGACCTTCTACTGTGGCATATAAACTGACAGGCTCTTGTCAGACCTTTGTGGCAAGCAGCTGCTTGAGGGGGTATTTATTTTTATTTATTTTGCAAATGTTTTTAAAGCTTTGATCATTACAAGAACAATGAAATAATTTATTTCTGCATAACCTTGACAAAAATGTAAATAGTAACAGGGTTAATAGCTTTCTTTTCAACCTCAAATTTGACAACACTTTTTTAACAGCAAAAACACTTACAAATTCAAGTTTTGGATATTTCAAACCCCCATGATCAAGGTTTTGAATAATGTTATTTGATGGTGACTGGGTGTTTAATCTGATGGTGACTTGGTATTTAATTTAATGGCAACAGTATTCAATAGTTCAGAGTAGCTACAGCATTATCTTTCCGTGTTATGTCAAAGGGAATCTAACACTGAAGCTCTATAAATCATAAAATATCCATTTAATGAAAATATGTGACTGAAGATAAAAATCATAATTAAATTTTATTAAATCCCGATTTTTTTTATTAATATTTGTTCAGTATTTAAAGAATTATAAAGCTATAATATGTAACAATAAATTATTTTGCTTTAAAAAAAACATTCATAATTATCTAATATTGAAATAATCATTATGCAAACTTTAAAAATGTATATTTTATTAAATGGTTTGAAACAATATTTGTTATTTAAGTTTTAATTAATATATGAAGTAAATTCTAATTACCCATTATTTTTGTTAAATATTCTAGCTGCCATAACTCGTTAAATACTAGGCGAATATTGTTGAAAATCAAGATTTAAATGTTTGATTATAATCTTTATTTTCAGTATATTTTTCATTTAAATGCATATTTTGGAAGTTAGCTTCAAAGTAGATTTCTATTCACATAACATGAAAATTTCTAATATTTTGGTAGGTCAGTGTAATTCAGTTCTGTATACTGTAAAGGTATTCAGCAATTTGAGCTAATGGGAATAATTTTCCCTTGTTTACAATTCTTGTAATTTCAAAATATTATTTATTCAAAAGTGATCTCTGAAAATTTTTTCCAATTACTTATGTCAATTATGCTGCCGGTATATTGCTTTTAACCTACCTTTATTGTTGTACCAGCAAAACAAGAATGGTGAATATTTTATTTAACTCAATTTCCTTTGAATACTAACAAAGATTTAATTATGTGAGTTATACAGAATATATGCTCACCACCTTGGATAGAATCTATGTCATACATTGGACATAAGGGCTAAATTAGTGGCTTAGTGGCCTATCCCTATTCTGCTTATATCTACTTTGATAGAGTATATGAATACTTTAAGTGTAACTACAGCTTTATTGTGTATTAAATTATGAATTATTAGCTGTGCAATGAATTATTTATTCCATAAACTTCGAAACTAACTTCTTCTAATAAATTTTTATAAGGCCCTAAAGAAGAAAAAAAAAATTAATGAATTCAATGAAATATAGGGCAGATATTTCTCCCTTTTTTTCCAATCATTTGTTGGGAACTGTTCATTTAAAAACTGATGAACAGTGTTGTTGAAATGTTTGGGATAGCAAGTAGCCAATTCAAGCTGCTAATTTCCCCTGACTCCCATTATCCTGCTGTTGAAATGTTAAAATTTACCATCCTGGTTACAAACTGATTTGTGTGAGTCTGAACCATCTTAAACACCATATTCAAATACAACGCAAATCACAGATCTAAATGGGATGGCTCGGTCAGTTGTGCACCATGCTTATAATCTGCAATTCCCAGGTTCCAGTCCCAGCTGGGCCACTGTTGAGATTTATCTCTGCAAAACTCCCCACCATGCCCTCAGTCATTAGGAGACAAGATAGGCTTGGAAAGACCACCATCCATTGGATTGAACATTAAGCTGTAGCCCCATGTGCATGAGAGCTATACCCTGTGCACATTAAAGAGATGCTGGATCACCTTGAAGCAAGGCTACTATCTGTCTCCCAATAGCTGTCCAATGAGGCCCCTCCCCCTAACCTTCTCTGAGCTCTCAGGGTACTTGTGACCTGGCCCTTCAGCCCACTATGTGCAAAAAAGTGCCACTCAGAGGTAAAACAATACACCTCAACAGATTTAAATTCTGCTGGCAAAATAATACAAAAAAGCATGTCATCATGTCAAAAAGCTGTCACCATGCTGACAGTAGTAATTCTTGTGACAAATTGGACAAGAATATGTTTACATGTTGCAGAAAATGGTGTAGATCATATATTTGCAGCTGGTGTTATACTATAGTCTAGTGTAATATTTGTGCAATGGCTCTGGCAGCTGGTGTTACACTATAGTCTAGTGTAAAATTTGAGATTCAACATTAGTTATTCCAGAGATAGCAGTTATGATTTTATTTCAATCTCTGGATGCATAGTTTACACACTTATTAAAAAAAAAATAAAAGACCTTCTTGCTCAGAAAATAATTAGAGTAACTTAAAGTTCTCTGTCATTGAGCAATAAAATTTTGAAGTTTATCCATCAACTATTTCCATATTAAAAAGATTTTAGGAGCAAATGCAGAAGCTTTTTGGAGCAAGGACAGTGCTCTGTCTTCAATGAAGACAATATGTGGTGACATCAGAGCTGTTAAGAACTTCATTCCATGTATCATGAAGGGTCATCCAGTGTCTCAATTGCAGGTGGGAATGGGTAAGGTCGTTATATCAATAGCCTCAAAGATGATGTCTGCTGAAAATATATCAATAACCTCAATGTCAGTCTGATGCTCATAGAGCATCAGATAGAAATCCGCTGAAAACAAGCTAACGACCGCTGCTGCTGAGCTGGCAATACAATATACAGCTACCATAGACAGGGAGCATGCCACACTGCTAGCACATGCATCCACTTACTACAGAACCATCGTCTATAAAACTGTTGAAATAACGACCACACCTTCCCCACCTGCAACCAAGACACTAGCGTCCTCTTCACAGCATGTGAAAAGTTCTTAACAGCCCAAATGTCACCATATAATGTCATCACTTCACTAAAGAAGTGAAGTGCTGTCCTTGTTCAAAATGCTTCTGGGTTTGCTCCTGAAAACTTTTCAATATGCAAATAGTTTGAAGGATAAACTTCAAAATTTTATTGCTCAATGACAGAGAACTAAATTATAGCATACTTATTGCATGTATAAATTAAAATTTTGATAAAAAATATATTTTGTAAGTGTACATAAAAGCAGTTATTTTGGTTACTGAAAGAGTATATATAAAACTATTTAATGTATTACTTCTTAATTAACATACCTAAGTCAGAAGCTGGTGTCTTACGTGGAGCTGTTGATCTAGGCCTAGCTGGTCTGTATTGTCGCTGTTCTACTGCTTGTCTTCCAACTGTCTGTACAAGGAACAACAAGATGCTTTCGCCCCTAATTTTTGGAAACAAATCTATTTTGATTTTCTATATATTAGTTATGTTAACATCACACAATATGATATGCAACATCACAAAAACCTACTCAAGTTCCTTTCACATTGATTCTATTACTAGCCAGTTATTGATGATAAAAAAAACAAGTAAAGCAAATCACAATGATAGTTTGGGAATATTAATCTTATTACCAGATTGACTGGAGATGGTGTGATCAAAACAAATCTAGAGGAATTAAAAAAAAATGCACAAGCTCAAACAAATGTGTATATTTTGCTTTAAATACAAGCATAATCATAACTATTTCAATAGAAATCAAATTTGTTTGTTTGCACTTTATTTTGTTTCACTATAAAATTATTTTTTTACATATGGTTTTTAGATGATTTTAAATTATTCAAATAATGGGTTAAAGAGCAGCATTATTTCAAAGCAACCCCACTTTTCTAAACTAATTTTACTATTTTAAATGTCACAAAACAGCTGCACAAAGACAAGAAGCTGGAGTTTATGTTCTTGAATATTTATGAGATTTTCCAATCACAAGGAGAGAAGTCTTGAGAGAACCAGTTGCATTACTCCATATTAATGATTTTATCCCATTTTTTACTCACCATGAATCCTGAAACAATGTATTTTGTTTTTGCAGACATTTCTTTTTTTGGGAACAGTCTGTATTACAATTCTTTCTTGCATTATACACTTGCCAAGGAGTATATTAGAATGATTTTACCCATTTTCTTTATAAGCATTCACCTGCCTTTATTTTGATAGGCCACCTTACTCCTATAACAGATAGATGCTGAATCCTTTGTCTATTCTTGCACTTTTAAAGTCAACTTTTGCAAACAGTAAAATTTCAATCCTGGCTTTCCCCTTCAGTATAGGTCCTCAATATACAATTTCCCACATATCAGTAACATTAAAAATTAATATCATCTAATTTTTAGTCCTTAGCTTTCTGAAAAATTCCCCAAATCATCTTTTGATAAAATCTTTGCACAAAAGACATCAGTTTTAACTTCATATATTTGGAGCAATCCCAAACTTCCTAGCCCATTGACCCCTTGATGAGTTAATGGACTCTCAATCCTAATTCTTAAGAATCTAATGAATGCAACAGTCAAGAAACATCATTATATAATGAACATATGGGCATAATCATTAAACCAGAAAAGTGTTCTGGTTCAATGATTTAGGAACACAAGTACCAGAATGGTGTTCTGATTTATTTAGCAATGTTTTTGATAATTGCTTCCCCTATTCAAAGAGTTATACTTTGCCACTGATAGGCAAATACCCAGGGTTTCTCTGGCAGAAAATCATTTTTAAAACAAAGGTACAAAGAAATTTGTGCATTGGGCAATATTTCAGATTTAAGAGTCAATCTTTTAAAGAGTATTTCTGCATAAAATCAAACTATGAACTGAAAATGTTGCAGATAATAGGTTAAGCCTCTAGTCAGTCACATTTATTTTGATACAGTTTTGATAATGTCAGAGCTGAGCTCTATCTTGGACAAATAGGATATATCCTAAATTAATCAAATGCATAAAGACATAAATATGGATAAGCTATAAGGAAGTGTGTGTGTGTTAGCTTATACTTTGAGAAATCCAGAAAAAAATTTAAGTAAATTTAAACAATATATTTTTAATTCCCTTTTTTACCCTAAGCAATGCAAAGTACTTTGGTAAACAAAAAATATGTCTTCTGCACTAAACCTCAGAAAATTCTGCTCCATGCACAGGCCCTTTTTTTCCCAAGTCCCTATCAAAGCCAAGTCTTTTATTCACTCCCTGCTCAGTACTATTAAGCCCAAGAGATCGATTTCAACTACTTTGTGAAACCCTGTGGTAAGATATTAATCCAGCAAAATGCAGAAAATAATTGCAAAAATTATGAATAGTCTTTATTAATTGTTTTCTCTTTTCCAATTACACACTCTCTTTGTAATAGATAAAACTGTCCAATGAGTGACCATTAAATGAAGGTTCATTACATGTGTGTTTTCACAATCCTAAATGACACAACTCCATTTGTTGATTGAGCTAAGAAAAAACAAGTATAAATTACAACAACGGTAAAAAAAAAGTGAATTGAAAGTTGGTAAAGGAAAAAAAAAAAAAAAAAATTTAATATTAAACTGAAACAAAGTGCAAATGAGCTAAAAATTTGGCTAGAAAACTATATAAGCAATAATAATGATACAGGCATACTTAATGGATTCAACTAGGCTTAAAGTGTAAATTGAAGAGTTTAAGAAGTTTTAGAAGCAACATTAGAAAAATCTTATGCTTTTCATTTCAACTCTTCCCAGGTCCAGCTATTTTTTTCACTCTGATCAGACAAAAAAAAAATTTAACTTTAGAACTTATTTGTCAAATAACTAATGAAAGGAATTATAAAAAAGAAAATATCATTTTTCAAGTTTGAATTACGTATTTTAAAAAGATATATGTAAGAAAATTTTGAAATGGCAATTTTAAAAATAATCAAAGTTTCAACATGTGTTGTACAAAAAAGTCTATAGATGTCCTGAACCCTGGAAGGATTAAAGAAATCCATTCAAAGGTGCTTGCTTGTGCCTCTAATGTTACATGAATCTTTCTCGACATGAATTTAAAATCTGCTTACTTATTTCAGTCCTTCAGTCTCATTTTAAGGAAACTTTAGCAATTGTTTAGTGTATATAATAGAACTTTTAAATTTAGTTTTCTCCTTCATCCCTTATATACTGAGTTATTTTTGATATAGTCCTCTGCACTAACATTAAAATATGAATCTTTGATTGAACAATGTATCTGTTTGGTTAGCTTAAATTCATCATTTTGTTCAAGTCAATTTCTAAATTTATATATAATTCTAAAGGACACAATCCTTGAAATGGTATCATGGATGGAGAGATTTGACTGTTACCTTTAAAAGTATCATGATTTTTAAACTGAACTCACCCTTACACTTTATCCTGAAATAATTAAAGATATAGGGCATGTTATGTCCTAAAAGAAGGGGCAAGAGCATTTAACTCTAAGGAATAAAACAGTACAAACTAAAATAAATAAATAAAAAATGAAAGCATTTTTTAAAAAAGGTAAAATTTTATTATATTTTTTATTTTTAACTTCAATAATTTTTTTTAAACAAGTTTTTTTCTACTTTATTGCATTGTCCTTACAGTATTTTACAGCCCTACCTGGTCTTTCTCTACTAAACCAACAGGCATGTCCTAGTATGTTGTATGAGAAACAAGAACAAGTTAGGTAAAGCTTCTAGGTTATTCTGTCCTTTGTGTAGGGGAGATCTAACTTCCCTTTAAAACAAATTATGTACATTTACTACTGAAACAAGTCCAAAATTTAGAGATACAAGAAGTTTTTGCTCTCAAACAAGCCTGAATCAAGAAATAAATAAAAGGAGCGTTTTTTTTTGTTGTTGTTTGTTTTTTTTTTATTCCCAAGTGACTAAATCGAGTAAGTTCACCAGTATAAAATTTTCCTTCTGTTTTAGTGGTCTTAAAAGAAAAATTCATTAAAAATAAAGTGTAATATATACATTGGAAGCACAATTTATTATACACACAGCATCTAACCACAATCCTGCCCTACTTTGCTACAATAATGCAGCCAGCCGAAACTCCTTGTGGGCTATAAAAACACGCTGTATAATGTACCAGTAACTGTTATGATGAGTCAACGGGCCAACCTGAGCAAGTTCGATCCTGGGCAGGTAGTGGATGCAAGGAAGATAGGATGCTACATATTCATGACGGCAGAATGTCTGAGATTTCCACATGTAACTGTCGCATGTGTATATCACTATTCAGAACTACTACTACTACAGAACAATATCTGGGAAAAATGTGACCATAACTGGGCTGTTGATGTTCAGTGTGAGTGCTGCCTCTCCCATATCATAACGGAGGGCCAGAGTGCAGATGATAACATTGGCATTCAATGATAGGCAGCTAAGAAGGTTTGTGCAAAGACCATTCGACTTACGATGGTACAACTGGGTTAAAGCAGCCGATGCCCACATTGAGTACACTTGTTAACAGCACATCACTGGGCTATAAGGCTGCAGTGGGAAAAGGAACATCGCCAATGGGCCATGAAAGACTGGAAATAGGTAGCTTGGTCAGATGAATCGAGGTTCCAACTGTAACACACCAATGGAACACTGTAGACATAACTACAACACACCAATGGGAAAAAAACTGAGTGATGTATTCGAGCTTGAAACCCACCATCGACAACCCTCAACAGTTTACAGGCAGTTATCCTGGAATTATGGACCACAACACAACCTCAATGTTTCCAACACTTGGTAAGAGTCCATCCCATAACATGCTGCTGCTGTTGTGAGGGAAAAAGACGGACCCATATGTTATTAGGTGGGTGTGTATAATAAATTGTCATTTCAGTGTCACTAGATATCCATTGCAGTATAACATTTTTCCCTCTGTTACACAGGTTCCCTTTAACCCCCACAATGGCCCAAAACAGCTGACATTTTGAAATGGACTCATCCAAATAGTGCTATTCATTTGTCTTTAATACCGTCTACGCTTTTCGGAAATTTCCTGGGCATTAAAGGGTGAAAAATTTAATGAAAAATGTATGAAACATACTCAAGTTTAATAATTTTTTGCCTCCATTGGCTTTATTGAGAGGAGAGAGAATGTCCCCCTTTAGATCTGGTCAATTAGATCTTCCAAAACGAGACAGTTTTCAAGATTTTGAAACAATATGAAATAGTCGCAGCTAGTTGGGTTTGATTACTTACCTCCAAGAGCACTTTCTTGCACACAATAGTCAGGTTACAAGGACCCTGGGGGCTCAAAAAAAGTTAGGGGAAGGGAAACCTCTGCATAACTGTTAGGAGACAGATGGCAGCCTATTGTCAAGGCCATCCAGTTTGCTCCTTAATGTGCACATGGTATGGCTCTCCCACACATGGGGCCATAGCTTTAAATTACATCCAAAAGAAGGCAGCCTTTCTAAGCTCATTGGTGTCCCCTACTGACTAAGGGAAGGGTGGGAGTTTTGCAGAAATAAATCTCAACACTGGCCCAAGTGGGACTTGAACTTGGTTGCAGATTATGAGCCTGGCATGTTACCAACTGAGCCACCCCTGCCCCAAGGTAGGAGTGGTTCAGCCCCTAATGTCATTGAAATCACAATGCTTGAGTACTGCTTTGCAACAAAAAACCCTTCTTCAGTCAATTGCAAGAGTTTTATTTCATCTAAACAATATGCAGCACACACCTACCATGATTACAACTGCCAAAATCAAGGAGCTTGGTTGGGGAAAAAATGCCATATTTACTAAACCGTACACAATTTATTACAAAGTTCACAAAATCATTTAGATGGAAAAAATGTTGCAAGTTTAGAAGTGTCAAAAGCAAACTATCACCTTTTTTTATTCAAAATCTAAAGAATTTTATAGATGCAGAATACAAAATATTATCAAAAGATAACAAGAAGTGATAGAAAATGAAGAAATGTATATTTTTGATTAAAAGTTTAATTCATGGAATTGCATGATCATTTTGAAATAAATTGTAAAAAGCAGACATTACATATGGGGCAATCCAAATTAAAGTTTCTGAAAAACTTTAATTATTAAAAGTTATGGAATATCTTCTGTGTGAAGGTCAATGAAGTTGTGAATGTTGTCTGTTTCAAACTTCAATCATAATGTTTAGCATAAATCATAATGCAGTGCCTGTATTAACCTCATGATTTGTATCTCTAATTAATTCAACCTTAATCCTGTCCATGCCAATTTCTAAATGTAAGCACAAAACTAATTTTAGAGGAAAATTTTAAGAGGCTTAAAAAAAACATTCTCAACCAATGATGTAGGTATGATAAAGTAAGCTGAAACCTAATGTAAAGAAGTCCTCATTCATTGGATGAAGAAAATGTTTGAAAAAATATTCAATTCTCTTCACTTGTATGCATTCCCTGGTCTCAGAGAATAAGATCTTCATGACATTACAAATCAAGAGACTTGGTTGTTAATAACGATTTTAGAGAAAAATCAAGAGACTTGGTTGTTAATAACAAATTTAGAATCAAGAGACTTGGTGTATATTTCAATAATGAATACAAAACTAAGATAACTCTGTGTGAATGAGATTTCTCTCTGTCATGTCTTTACTGAAGTTAATGGAGAGAAGATAATTTTAAATAATGTACATATAGATTCTTTTAGAATATTAAAATAGAGATAATTACAGATTGTCCCAATTTTAGACTCATTTTCTAAAATAGGTTTTGCCATATGTAAGTTGATTCCTGTTAGTACATCTTTCTGAATGTGATTTGCATTTAGCAAAACCCAATGTAAATATATTAAGTAAATAAGCTACATTAAATACAAATTATTAAGTGTTATATAATAAATTTATATGAATATACTAGCAGGCACACTGTATTTTAATGCAACATCATTTGAATCTTATTCATTTCATTTGCATGAATGTATTACATCAATTATACACAAGTGATCAATGAATTATAACCACTCCATCCCATGTTATGTCAGTGGAATGCTAACTTAGATGTTCTGTAACTTTTAAAATAGCATTTATACGGGAAAATGTGAATAAAGATAAATTAAAGATCAATTCTATCTAATATCTATCAATCATTTCTACCTAAATATTGATTTTCAACACATTCCTTCTGTAGTTAAAGAGTTATGGAAGCATAAATATTTAAAAACAGCAAAAGAATTTACCTTTGAAGTTACTTGAAATTGAAATAAGAAGTATTATTTAAACCATTTCATAAAGAACTATATATTTAAAAAGTGCATGTAACTAATTCCTTCAACATTCATTTAATTTTATGATAAATTTCTTAGAACACATTGCCACTCTAAATGTTTTAACCTCCATATCTGTTTAAATACAGAAAGAATATTATTGCTGAAAACCAAGATTTAGATAGATTTGATTGAGATCATCCTCAGCCACATTTTCTCATAAAATACTTAATTTAGAAGTTATAGATCTTCAAAATCAACTTCCCAATGAAAAATATGGGGTGGAATGAATCATAATTCAATGACCAGACCTTTAAACAAGTATGGAATTTTAAACATTTAGAGTGGTACTGGTATCATAATGCCTTAAATGTCAGAATGGCAGTTTTCTTAACAGTAATTGTAAATAAGAGAATAAAAATTGGCAATATATAATAGAAGCTTGCTATAAAAAGGTTCCATTAAAAAGAATTTTCAATAAATTTGTGTTGCTAAAGATTTAATATAAAAGAATGTTTATAACTCAGGATACATTTTTGCAAATTTAGACTATTAATGTACCATGTCTAAATTTCAATGCTGCTTTTAATGTGTGTGTGTTTTTTGTGTGTTCTTTAACAAACAAAAGATATGGTTCCCTTGCACGTGGGTCCATGGTTTAAAGTCTCTTACAACAGATTGTAGTGTTTCCAAGCCCACCAGTGTCTCCTTTCTCATTGGGGCAGAGAAGGGGCTAGTAAAAATATCTAAATGAAGACAAAATGGGGAAAATGTATCAATCTCATAGTTATGAGCCCAAAGTACATGCCAAAATATTTATTTTGGGTAACATCCTATAAGCAGCATTTCAAAATGCATGCTTGGTTATCTTCTACAGTTATAAAAAATCATAGTGTATAGATGAGAAGTCTGGAAAGTACATGAATGCAAATAGTTTGAATTCTCAAACTTTGGAAAAAAGGGAGCTTACAACATCAACAATTGGATCTTTATTTGAAACTCTTTTGAACGTTAGGTTTCTGCATATGATCAGTACTTTCTTAGGCACATATTTTTGTTTGTCCAGCTCATATAAAAATTACTCATGATGAAAGCACTTAATATGAAAAACATTCAACGTGCATTCAGACACAAATTCTCTATTCTAATACATAATAAGGAGGAATCAAAATTTTCATATATTCTATGTGATATTTCAGAAAAAGATTCAATATTTTACTCACCTCCCCTTCCATTACTACTTACCCTCTATTAATCCATTACTGATGAATCAGACATGAAAATTCTTGTTTATTCTGAATGTTGCTGTCAGGAATTCAGAATTTGCACGTTTCATGTAGCTATTTTATCTGCTTTGAAGTGTATGGAGAATTCTTGATATCATAATTGTTGGTTGGTTGCTTGGGGTTTTATGAAGCATTGGCAACTAAGGCCATAATGCACTAAACAAAACTTTATATCATAATAAGCATGTTAGCAAGAATACACGAGATTTAAAAAAAATAGCACCATGAAAGAAGCATGCATTAGGTTAGCACAAGTCTTGAAAGCAAGAAATACCCAAGAGAAGGTAGTATGTGCAGTGTCTATAGTAAGATAACTGAAACCATTACATCTACAAGTTCTGTTCCTGCTACCTCTACATAAAGGACAAAGTTTCAACAAACTTCATACTTCGAAATTATACTAGGATAATTTTGGGAAAAACAGCACATTTCAGTTCATTTGTTCAAAGATGAGGCAAGTTATAAATTTTTAAATGACTGCAAATGTAGATGTGTGAAAATACTATAAACCATAAAAATGCCCAGTATGTGGGGATAGTCAATCACAATTTTGTTCATCAGCAATATGCTAAGAAACAATAAGGAAATAGATTCCAAATTAAATCTTTATATTATTTTAATATTTCAAGAGCTGTTATGAAGGATTCATGTTATATCAAGATTATTAAAGAAGTAATGGATATCTTACCTGCTGTTGTGATACATAACCAGGTCAGTTTCAGTTATTAAGCGATTTAAAAGCTGGTAGCGAGTACCTTGATGGCCAGAAATGAGAGCTTTACATTTACACTTTTCCCAGCAATCACAATAAGCAGTCGGTGATGTCCTCTTCAATTTACAGTCATGGCCTTTATGGCAAACACGTGCACATTCTGTGCAACAACACAATGATCCTGTCAGACCACATGTGCGGCATTCAAATATATCCTAATAAAAGTAAATATTAATAGCTAGTTTTATACTCACATTCACAGACATTAAAAGCTCAATATTATTATGATCAGGACATAAGGCACTGGTTAACTAATTAAAACAAAAAACTATCAATGTAGCTTATGATAATCAAATAATTTCAAAGCTATGGACTAACTAAAAGTTGAAAATGTTCTTCTAAGTAACAGCTCATCATCACTGAAGACCATAAAAGTAACAGAATAGCCACACAGCTCTAGTGCCACATTAATAAAAACTAACCAATTGTAGTTTGAGGAGTTCTTTCAGCCAATGATGTACAGTAGCTCCTCAATATATCTGAGGATATGAAAAATGTTACATAGCCTACAATTTGAAACAACTAATTTAGGCCCAGTGAAATGAAATTGCATTGACAAAAACCTCAAAAATTCAAGATTAACTAATTTAAAACAAAGAAACCATGAGAAGCAATCTCATATGATTGTGAAGTAATGAAAAGTTCTAATACTTATTGAAATTTTGAAATGTACATACAACTTACTTTAATATACTAAGTACCTGTGTTTTTCATCTACACATCCCTAATATTATAAAAGAAATCAGAGATTTGTATGGAAGTACCTTACTCCTAAAATTTAGTCCTGATTTATTGCATTGAATTACTCATAAGGAAGCTTAGTTCAGTATGACATATGTACTGTTTATATTATGTTTATATAATCTTAAAATGATAAATGCTGTTGCCAACATGGCTTATATTTCATCAATTAAAGTTGAACTATATATCTGTTGATTCTAGTGAGACAAATTGTAGTCAAGGAGTGTATGGGAAGAAAGTACTTCATTAGGAACAAGGAAGTCTACATTACTGAAGACTTGAGTAAAAACTTGACTAGCACACTACTGACTGAGTAAACCCCAACCCTTAAAAAGTGAGACAAATGAGGTTAAGCCTCACTCAACTTTTCAAAACTAATTAAGTATTTAATCTTATTTTCCAATATTACATGAAATGGTTTAGTATCATTTCTACAAATGATAAATTATGTCCTGAAAATCTGCAAAAAATTTGTTGTAAAAAATTTTGCACATAATTTTTTTTTTTTTTTTGCTGCATGGCTGTGATGGTAATAAAAAGAGGTTATATAATTAAATGCATCTGAGATTCATACCTTTAATACAAGCTATGGTAATATAAGCATATCTCACTGAGAAACAACCAATGAAACAAGCTAAGGTAAAAATTGTATTGACCCTCTAAGTTGCTGAAAGTGTTGAGTCAGGTGATACTCTAGATATTTTATTATCATTATTAGCTTTCCCACATATATAGAAATCTAGCATTTATCTTAAGTTGTGACAAACACAAATGACTATATCATCTGAAATTCAACCCAAAATGCTGTCAGATGAAGTGATTACCATGAACCAACACATCACTAAAGGACCAATGATAGCAATGACTGATTTGCTGTCACTGTTGGATTTCATGAATTGCAATTAAAACTGTTACTGCATGAAAGTAATGTCATTTGAATGTTGATCTGCCTTAAATATATTTTAAAGTACCTTAACAGTCATTTAAAAAAAACTCAAGCAGCTGCTTGCCACATAGGTCTGACAGGAATCTGTCAGTAACAGGCCATAGAGTCTGTGAGGAAGTGAAGATCTCAGCAAAATGACAAAACAAGAGACAGCCATGTCTTACCAAGGTCCCTATGATATACAGCTAAACACACTGTACTATTTTTTTTTAAATCTCTATAGCCACATAAATTTATAAACATTATAGCTACACACAATGAATTACAACTTCATTAAATGTTATCAAATCACTTCCAAAGGTAGTGTGAGCTACTTGTTTGCAAATTCCATTGTATGAGATATGAGTCCTGTGCAAGCTATTAAACATTTTAATTTTTTTGTGTGTGTGTGTGGAGAATTTCAGGTTCTTGAAAATATCGATAAAGTACTATTTTGCTTTTCATTAAAAATATTGAACAACCAAAGCTTTTGTTCGAAAAATATTCCTTAACAAGACATCATTTTTAAATCATCTAATTTTGAATGGCCTAAGAAATAAAAAAAATTATGAAAATTTTTAGTAGTAACTTCCAAACATAATAATTTATGCAACCAATTTGTAAACAATTTAATTTTAACACTATAACATTCTACAGTGAAAATTTGCATGATGGTGTACATGTATAAAATTCCAATCATTTGAGACCTAGCAATTGTTTCATAGAGAATACAAAATCAAATATGTATAGAGAAGCCAGTTTAAATAATCCCATTTATGAAACAGTATTTCTGCAAAAATATTTTAAAAAAGATACTTTATTTTATAAAATCTAAAATTCTGTTTTTCGTTTTGATTCATAATCTTAGATATTTTCAGGAAAACTGCCAAAGTGCTTTTCCCATTTTCTGCCTTTTGGAGATTATGGCCAAAGTATTTCATAAACTTATAAAAAGTAGGGTAAGTGTAATTAAAATGTTACCTTGATCATCTGTAGATAGAAAAGATTAATGGCATGAAGATGAATGCAAAAAAAAATTAGTGGCATGAAGACAATATGTAAAAAAAGATTAATGGCACGAAGGCGAAATTTCAAATGGATGATGTTCAGGCCATGATGAAACAAAAAGACATGAAAATGAAAAGTAGCTTTGAAAAGTGATACCATGGTGAAATTGGTATTGCATGTAGCCATACCAGATGGCATACTCCACATTTAATTGTCAGCCACATGTGGTAACACATGCTAAAAGTTATGAAAATCAAATTACTCACTGTGATGGCCATCAACACCCATATCTTGGAGGAGCAGTAAAGCACAAGGCATTTCCAAATGAAGCACATCATGGACTATATCATGTGAATAAAAATGCAGTGGTGTTACAACCTGTTTAAAGATAGCTGTGTCAAAATCTCTCTCTTGAAGGTTAAGAATCACACATTGACAGAGATCATTGTAAAACGAATCCATCACACTACATGTCTCAGACCATGCACTCAAATCTTCTAAAAGAAAATAGTGAAATTGTGAAATTTATTTATCCCACACCACTAACATATGGATGTTACTAATTATGTTATGTGGAATTCAGTGCAGGGGAAAGATTTTGTTTTTTGATGGCCTAGAAATTTGAAAATTTTGATTTATATTACGTTGATGATTTAGCCCTTTTGGCAGATGATGTTGATGAGATAAACTATTTCATTTGAGCTGTTGATGAGACTCAGAGTAGGTTTGGTGATTAAACTGAGAGAAATCTAAAGTGATGAAAATTGGTCAGGCAGATGGTGCTTCAGTTATTTTGAATAGCTTCCCCCTTAAGCAAGTGTTTCAGTTTAATTATTTTAGAAAGCAATGTTACAGATACAGAAGTAACATAAGTTACATAAGAATCAGAATTGCTCCTGGCACTTTTAAAAATTTATGGAGAAGTGTGGAAAAATAAACATATACACCTAAAGACTAAAACTAAGCTTTATAATAGTTTGGTTCTTTCTAGGGTTAGTTATGGTAGTGAAACTTTGACCTTTTGTAAGATAACAGGAAACTTTATTCCTTTGATTCTAGATTCTTATGCAGTATCTTCAGCAAGGTGGTTTGACTTTGCAAATAATGATATCATTTGGCAAAGGAGTCAGCAACCATCTCTGAATAGCATATTGTGCAGAGAGAGACTGCCTTGGTTTGGTCATGCTGCCCATAAACATAACTGTGGATTAGAGAATATGGTTATGAATAGTTGGCCTAAAGGCCTCAAAAAAAAAGGGGGGGGGAGCTGTGACGCAGTGGGCAGACAATGTCAAACAAGATATTCTTAGAATTGCCATACTGTGGCTCAGGATAGACATGTTTGGATAGATTGTGTCCATTCCATATGAATATAATCCTTTTTACCAGCAATATTCCCAGAGCCCAGACATGAGCTGTTTGTTCTAGTAAACCAACTTCACCTACATTACATAATTCTTCCTGATGATACCATATAAATATTTCTGGTTGCTTAGGTCACACATTCTTTTGTTGTCTCTGCAAAGTGTATACACAAGTAGCCATATGATTAGTTTTCATTTGCACACAGGATGCATACAGCACCAATTTTAATGTGGTGTGTCAATTTTTGGAACTAATTTTAATCTTCATGCCTTTTATTTTCATCTTCACATTCCTTAAAAAAATTTCCCTTAGTCTGATTAGCAGTTCACATACATTAAGTAGAAATAATGCTCTTTAATTACTACTAAATACCCTCTTATATTGAATCCATTTTTTTTTTTCGAATTATAAAATTTTTATATAATACTAAAAAAAATTTTTTGCATTACTTGTATTTAATGTACTTTTTAAAAAATTAAGAAGTTAAATGACTTCCAGATATTCTGATCATTTCCAGAAACTTAATAATTAATTTTATTGCTTAAACTTATTATTTAATATTTCCAGAAATTATCTATAAATAAAAACTTTATATATATAGATATATATTGATTGATAAACACACCTGATTTATATGTTCAGCTCCAGTCCAGGTAAAACTGCAGGTATCATTGCAACAAAGAACATGCAGTGGTGAATCATCTGGATGTGCTCCTCTTGGATAAAGCAAACCTTGGAGTATTTTCTGTTGGGTTTCTGAATCTGAACCAACTTCTCTAGAGACCCTTTGAGCAGTATCCATTAACACCATGGCTGCTGGATAAGCACGACCAGAAACAGCAGACATGAAAGGAGTGCATCCTTGAGCATCCCTGTTTAAAACATACAAAGCATTTGACAACACTTTCAAATTACATTAAATTATACTTGCAATATATTTATTAATTTGCAAAAGGCAAAAATGCCATATCACCCGAATGATACCCATACAAAATTTTTGAAACAGCATACAATTTTTTCGGGAAATGCTTTCCTTACTTTTTTTTTATTAAGAGGAGACACACCTAATGCAACATGCTACACTCTACA
Source organism: Ryuthela nishihirai (assembly GCA_038380435.1). Classification (NCBI taxonomy): domain Eukaryota; kingdom Metazoa; phylum Arthropoda; class Arachnida; order Araneae; family Heptathelidae; genus Ryuthela; species Ryuthela nishihirai. Next base: position 112,360,396 of record JAWZYU010000005.1, on the reverse strand, counting down.
CATGAGGCAGGGGTTGGCTCAGTCAGCAGCACGCCAAGCTCGTAATCTGATGTTCCCAAGTTTGAATCACGACTGTGGTCTGCATTGAGAATTTTTTCTATTAACCCTCATTCTCCCTCAGTGAGAAAGAGAGCAACACTATGCTTGGAAAGGCCACTATCCATCAGATGGGATGTTAAGCCATGGTCCAATGTGCAGGAACCATTCTTTATGCACCTTCAAGAACACGCTGGAAGATCGTAAAAGGAGGCTTTCCCATCTCTCTCCTAACAGCTGTACAATGGATTACTTTCCCAAACCTTCCATGAGCCCTTGTGTTCCTTGTGACTTGGCAATTTAACCCTTTGTGTGCAAAAAAGCGATCTCAAGGTAAAACAGCCCAACCCTAACACAATGAAAAAGAGCTAGTCATTTTTTACAATGCATTTAGCAGTTTCTTTTTAGGGTTTTTTCTATTGCAGAAGAAATTCCTACAGAATGCATTAGTGAAATGAGCATATCTGGAGTATATCAGGCATTTCTTCTGTATGCTTAAATGAATACAATGTGAAAGCAATCCTATTAACAATTAATTAGTTAATAAAATGATCTGTTACTGCCAAATCATGTGCCACTCAAATTAGTTTTGTCTTAAGACTGAATGCCACATCCATGCATCAATGCTTGTCTGCTAAACAGATATTTCCTTATAACCTTGTGAAAAAAAAAACCCTTAAATATATATATACTCATAAACAAACCATAAAAAGCAAATTACCCTATAGACAGTAAATGCTCATTTAGTGAATAGGAATTTTGTAAAAATGCACTCTCTCAGCCTCAACTTATGCATTCAAGACTAGTGTGGTCACAGCATTTCAAATAAGTTTCTCAAGCATTTGTTAAGGGCTGCAGTTACAAAATGTCAGAAAAAGAAACAACTTTCCACAGCATTTAAGATGTAAATTTTATAAGACATGAAAATGCCATTACAAAAAGATGATACTTCTAACAAAAATAAGCATGGCTGACTGAAGAATATAACAATTGGGCTACCTCTAAGCAACACTCTTTTGCACATAATGGGCCAAATGGCCAGGTCACAAGGATCCCAAGAGCTCAGAAAAGGTTGAGGGGAGGAGACCCACTGGACAGCTGTTGGGAGACAGATGGTAGCCTATCGTTAAGGCCATCCAATGTGTTCTTTAACATGCACAAGGTATGACTCTCCTGCACACGGAGTCACATTTAATGTTCCATACAATGGACAGTAGTCTTTCCAAGCCCATCGGTGTCCTCTACTAACCAAAGGTAGAGTAGAGTTTTGTGGAGATAAATCTCAACACTGACCCAGGCAGCCTGATTGAACCTGGGAACTTTCTGATCTATCTATCTGATTGAATTATTTATTCTGGTGAACTATCTGATCTAACCAGGAAACTGCAGATTACAAGCCTGGCACACTACTGACTAAGCCACCCCCACCCCGCTGTATCTATTACAAATAGTAAATTTGAATGATAATGTCAGTAGCTATTGGTTTTAAAGTATGCCATTTTTATTGTAACTAAATGCTGGTATTAGTTTGAAAGAGGTATTAGGCTTGTAGTATATAGGAGTGCATTTTAAATTTTTACAGTTAAAGAGCAAATTTTTTAATTTTTTACATATTACAATGTGATTTTGCTCTTGTTTATACAGTTGGCACTCTAGTTAAGTGTTCCATGTTGTTTTACAAGAATCTCTTTTCTTATATCATAACTTAACAATCAATTATTACATTAAAGTTCTTGTTTCTTTTAGCAACCACAATCACCAGTATACTGGCAGAGCAACTGACACAATTGAAAAAACACAAAGTCACTTAGAGAAAGAAATGATTTAGCTGGGGGGACTACTTGAAGAGCAGTGTGCTCTCTGCTTCATATTCCTTCAACTTCACATCATAAAATTTACTTCTGTCTGGTATACCAGAAACATACCTTGGCACCCATTCTTCATCACACTATTTGGAAGTAAAGGAAATACTGCCTTTTAAACGACAAAGATATTTGAATTGTGTACTACAGATAACATTAACATCCTTAGCAGAAATCTTTATTCCTGTTGAGGAAATGCAGTATGTTCTTCAACATGCACATAGTACAGCTCTCCTGTACAAGGGATCATGGCTTAACATCCTATCTGATGGACAACAGACTTTTCAAGCCCAATGGGGGAAGGAGTGGTAATTGGAATATTTGCAGGGAAGATGACCAATGCCCAAAAAATGTAGCTTTTGCAAAAAAAAATTGTTCCAGACACCAAAAAAAAAAAATTTAAACCTTGCAATTCGGAGCATTATTGCAACTGCAAGCTTTTCATATTTTTATCTCACAAATGGAGAGTATTTGCAAAGTCTCATTGGTTCCCCATTCATTCGTGTTAAGATCAAGGAAATCCTCTTCCTTTCCAAAATATTCAACTCGGTAGAAGATAGAATCTCTTATGTTCCCTGTTAAAAAAATGCTATTATTTGATTCTCTAAAATGAGTTATGAAAAACAAACTTCAGGAGGAAGGATTTAGTCATGACATTAAAAAACGCACAAAAGAGCAATAAAAAACTAGAAGAATGCATATTGCCTCTGATGCATATGAGAATCTCGTTTTTCAAAAAGAATGAAGTTTTGAGCTAGCAGATGATGGGAAAAACACAAATAGTATTTTATTAGTAATTATACAATGTAAAAGTATTCATTTTTTAATTCTTAAATATAAAAAGTTACATTTCCCACACCTCTCTCAGAATAGTGGGTAGATTATTACTGTCGGTGGAATATCTCTTAAAAACTACCACTAATTTTTCAAATTCCTATTCTATACATATTCTTTGTAAAACTTGATAACAGCTCTGCCGTTTCGTATTTAGTGATCTGTAACGATATATATATATTAAAACTGCTAAGTATTTGAAAAATGCAAATTAATTTCATCAGTACCAAACAAATTAAAAAAGTTTTCAAATCATCATTTTCATTGTTTCCAATGAAAACTTCACATTGACATTCCACCACCAAAATTTCATATTTCTATCATTAATATATCGTTGCAATATTCACTTGAAAGTTTGGAATTTTCAAACATTTTCACCATTAGAGGATGCAATTATAGTGTTCAAAAGTGCAAATCATAATATTTATCAATTCCTAAAAAGATACTTTCATTTATCTCTGAATACAAACAATTATCTGCTAAAACAAAAAATTGTGTTCCCCCCATGGGTCTAAAAGGTGAATTCATTGTTGCTAATGGAAACATCATAGCCTTCCAATTCTATCACAAAAATTTAGAATTTCTAGCTTAAATATGTTGTTGCAATATTGGAATCTGCCAATTTTTCCACCAATTGGGGGTGCAATTATAGTTTTCAAGACAGACAGATGCATATCCTCCCATTCATTTGTTTATTCATTCACCAGCCTGGAATTATGGTTAATAAATAATATGATTTTAATTTTAATCATATCCAATTTATACAATTGTTTGCTTACAGGTAAACCCACTTAATATTCCAGCAGCCTTTTAATGTGCCTAAGGAGTGTGTGAGTAGATTCTACTCAGCAAAACATGAAGTTTTTTCCTCATCTTAGTTTTGTGATTTTTTTCATTACTCCTATTACTAGTTGGTACCATATGTATAAAAAATAATAAAGTATATAAGTAGTAAAGAATCACAGGATGTGTCTCGAAAACCTGGAACTCATGAAATAATAAGCTGATTCAGCTTATTATTTCATAAAGTATATATTTTTTTCCTTTTTTTTTAATTAATTTAGTCACATTAAGCATACAGTGATTTAAATTTAGTACAAACTAAGTGTATACTAATGATAATATAAATGATTAAATTTTTAGTTTTTTGCTAGGAAGCTTATTCTTTTTTGTAATAATATTTTGCACTGATTTAATAAACGTTTTTAGAATTTAAGTATTTTATTTGCAAATATATTTTGACTTTAAATGTTACTTTTTTTATGCTTTTTCATCTTTTTCCCCACCTTCACATTTGAGTAAAATGGACAAAAAAACTATATCTGTATTTAATTTTAATTATTTCATACTCTAATCAAAATGTATAAGTTTGAGGAAGAGGTCTGAAAAATAAGTGAACCTTTGTAAGATGTTGCTAGTAACAAAGGGGTTGGAAACATTGGTGTAAATGACACGTAACTGGTGAAGCAACTACCCATAATGCATTGCTGTCTTGAGCAAAAAAAACCTTGAAAATGTTGACCATCAAAGTCATTGAAGAGACACTTTCTTTACATAATCAGTGCATGGCTGTTTTGAAGGGCGTTATAGTATAACCATTATTGAGAGACAACAAAATACAGGTGAACAAGTACTATGTGATATAATAAAAATATAAAAATAAAATTATATATTTGCCAGAGTTTGTTTGGTTGATGATGTCTGAATGTATCACTCTTTATGCATTAGATAACACCATGAGTCTATGGTTTAGCCAATAAAGACCCCTGTGAATTCCTGTTTCTGGTGTAATATGTGAAACTCATGCTATTTTTTTAAAGAGCTGAAGTTATAGGGAAATTTCAATACATCTTCTTGTTGGTTAATGATATTTAAACACAGACATGGGATAAAGCAGATTGCAATTCACAGTGAGATGCTAAGTAGCAATGAATCTGATGCTGATGAGTTCAGAAATATATTTCAACAACTGATAAAAGAAGACTTTATTCCAGAGACATTTAACACTTATGAGACCAGCTTCATTGGAAGTGTTTATTTCCAATAAACCTGGCAATCCGATGATGGGAATATGAGGAACCACCACTTAAATTCATTCCCCTGGTGAATGTGGATCTGCTATAATGTGATGTAAAAATACCATTAGAACAGAGAAGAAAAGTACATATATAGTGATAATTATTATATTGAGGGGCAAAATAATGAATTGAACTGGAAAGAACCAGAATGTATTTCAGAGCATTTTTTCCACTGAAAATTTTTTTAATAATGCATTTTGCAACATATTTTCAGTCTGATTCAGTTCAATTCAATATCAGGCATCTCCCCAAAATGCAACATACTTAATTCAACTTATGGACCCAGATTGAATGTAAAACCTAAAAACAATTTATCCCTCAAACAGCTGCTTGCCACATAGGTCTGACAGAAGACTCAGTTTAATATGCTTTAGAAAAGATTTGTGAGAATTTGAGAGTCTATTGCATATTTATATTGTAAATGTTAATATTTTTATTATTTAAAAACATTTAATAACTATTTACCTCTTAAAATACAGAATTACTTTTCGAAATATACAAAAAAGTTCCTGAAATGTGTATTTTCCCTGTATGCCTCTACCTGTTCTTCACTCTGAAATTGGAGTATTTTTTCAAAAAAATTTCAATAATCAATGCATTTAAAATATACTTAAAATAGTTAAGAAAAAGTTACCTACCTAGCCATTAAAAGGTCTTTAAGGAATGGCTTCAAAACAGGTGATTCACATAATAACCACAGAATATTTAATGATGTGCTTCTCCTTTCAGAAGGGTCAAGGGGTGATGACAAACTGCCTAATGGTGACATAGAACCTGAAATATATATATAGTGCTGCAGTTACACACCAATCATAGGAAAAGGTTAAAGATTCTAAATAAATTTTACTATTTTACAAAATAATTGGTTATTAAACCTTGTTATTATTTATTTTTCTGAATATTTTCAAGCTGAATAATCAAATACTTTATTTCTAGAAATTCGTTTTTGATTATTTTAGAAATATTAAACTTAAATTCAGAGTTTATTTGAATAACTTATTTTATTATTTTTGGAGCTGATATATATTACCTAGAGTGTTAACTTTGATTGTAAAGAGCAGGTGCTTCTATGAAATTTTCTATAAGATAAAATTGCAACATCAAGAAAAAGAATTTCATGAATTTTTTTGAAAAAATTCTGGTTTTGAATGACACATCATTAACATAATAATGATAAGTTTCAAACGTTACCATCCGATTAACATATTCTTGAGTGTTACTAAGATTACATAGGGAAGACTAACCATGATTTCTATAAAAACATGCTGCAACACTTATTGTTGAGCATTCATTGCCACTGTCCAAGTTTAGGGCATCAAGGAAGTCATCCTGCACAATAATGCACAGCCACATACTGTGTTGTCTATCCAACAACATTTGCCCTCAAAAACAAGTCACCACTTTGAAGAGTCATATTCCCTGGATTTGTCTCTATGACTTTGTTGTTCCTACAGGTGTAATGAGCAATGAAAGGCTGACATTCAAGTCATAAAGACAACAGAAAAAAGTAACTGAATGCATTCCAGAAATGTCTTCCAAAGATGCGTCAAAAACATTCAGAAATGTTGACAATGGTTAATCAATGTACAAATGCCTATTTTGAAGGAAACAAACAGAAATAGTGTGAAGGTATCTTATACTACTAATTTTTATGGTACATCAGTCTTGAAACTTTACAAATGCAAGTTGCATACCAAAAGGAAGCACATGCTACAAACATCCCTACAGAGCATAAAGTTCTACTAAAAACACTCTTCAATAAAAGCACATTCACTAACAACTAACAAGTCATAGTAACAGAAAAAAGATAAATAACCAATGAAAATGTTAATAACAAAAAGAAAGACAAAAATCATGTCAAAAAATATTCATTAAACCATTTAGTTTTCATTTTTAAACACATTGCCCCATTTTGTCCCATTGCACAATCTGGGAAATTTCTCACGATACTTTCTTTAATATTGTCATTTTTTTTAAGGTGGCAATCTTCAAGACAGGTTAATTACCTTTATCACTAAAAATCATTGTTAAAAGGAAGTTTTCTTTCATTTATCAAAAGTAGCGATATAAATATACAGTTAAGTACAATCAAGGAACTCTGAATCTCTGCTTAATATCTACATATTGAAGAGAATACAAGAAAAAAAAATATTACCAGCACCAGAATCAGCAGGTTCTGGAGGCCAACTGAGAGTTGGAATACCAACATCTTGGTCTCGGTTATCAAGTCCAGCAAGACTACGAGCTGCAGAAGTTGCCCTTCTCATCATTTCTCGAAGTGATACACTAAACAAGAAAAAATATCACATTAGAATATTTTTAACATGACTCTAAGCTAAAATAATAACCTTTTCAATATTCATTACATTGCTTACATGGATTTTAATGAATGATATCAATAACAGCATGCTTTGGATATGAAACATAATATATTTATCACAATATATATTATATTGTCTTAAAAATTACTTCTCACATTACATTACTCCTAGTATTATCTTACTAGACCTCATTTATTACCAAAAATTAAGTCAAAATGCAATATCTACCTGAAGATGTGGGACATGAATGGCTTACAGAAAATAATGGAACTGTCTCTCCCCTTGTATACTAAACTTAGTGGTTGACATATCTTCAATGTTCCAGTCCTCATAATACCTTTACAACAGTTACTTTGGAACAACCAATGAGACATGCTATTTCTAAGATAGTTGCAACCGACATATAGGTACCATAGCAGTAACCCATACCCAGCACCAACAATCAATGCCTCTCTCTCCCAAAATCTAATAAATTACACCATTTGCCCATTACTTGTAACACATCTTAATTCAGGTCTCACAAACTTCACAACAAACTGAATGTTGCCATTGTTGAAATACACCAGTTTTTATTCAACTTACACAGTTAACACTTAGTATTATTGGAGTGGTCATAATTCAATGACAATGAGTGTATATACCTAAAAAGCATATGTGACTAAGAAATAAACAAAAAATAATAATGAAAAATTAAGTAATAATAGAAATATTTGCATTGGAATAATAATTTTTGAGGAAATTCAAATTTCAATTTTAATTACTAAAATTAAAATTAAAAAATGCCCTAAATCTTGCCTTCGTTGAAAATGAGTAAAAGCTCTCTCATCTAACCTTAATTTTCTTTTATTTTTAGTGTTATTTTATTGCTCCTAATTAAAGGATCTTTCTTTTTATACAAAATTTGCCTATTTCTATTAAGTCCACTATTCAAGATAAGGTTACAAAATTATTTTATTATCTGAAAAAGCTTAAGAATTTAAATTGGCCCACCATACTATGAGATTTATTTGAGAAATATAGTTTTAGGTTAATTTCTGCATTGCTATGCTTATGTCTTAATAAATAAAGTATGTGGATTTGGTTAATAAATGGATTCAAATCTAAAAGAGCATTAACTATTATGGAAAGCATAACCATATGAAACAAACACATATATTATTCATACATATTTATATTTGGAATTAAAATAAATGCAGTTGACAATAAGAGCAACTAACCTTCTTGATGATAAACCTGTTCCATTAGATGCTACTGTACCACTCAACAAATCTAAAGATTCAAGACTAGCATTTCCACTTCCATCTACAATATCAAAATTGAAATGTTATACAAACGTTTTTTAAAGTGTAATATATATTTAAAAGCAATGCATGTAATAAAAAAATTAAACAATAATTTGGTAAATTTTAAGACTTTGTCCATATTTATTAAATTCTCAGTTAAACAACAGAAAAAAAAGAAGCAATAAAACTTGCTATCAAAACAGTAACAAAAATCTAACTATTGCATTTAAAAACTTAAAAAACCAAAAACATAAGTTCTGTGTAATAAACTCTGGTAACTATTTTATATATTCTTACACTTGAATATGTTTATGAAGATATATCATTCTTTGATATAGGGAAAGGAAAAGTATCAAAATTATAATTCTTCAAAGTTTCTCATCTTTACCAAATTATAATTACTCAATCTTTACTTCCTCATATAAAGGGTAAAAAAATTACTCTGAAATAACTTGAAAACAACTTAATTGGCAAAGAGTTGACATCTAACTTGATCTTTAAAGGTTGTACTAGAACAACACCAAATTTTCATGTGAGGACAGCACACTAATTTGATAACAAATAATTAGACCTAGTAATATACAAGTAAAATATAATTTATCAATAAATTTCCTACTCTTACTTTCTATAACAACATTAAAAATGTTCATTCTTGTTGATAAGTTGATACAATCAGTCATATTTAAAGTGAATGGACTAATTATTATATGCATCTACCTAATAACCTGTTCCACTTTTTGCCCTCACAACAACAGCCAGACCTCTTGGTAAGGACTCAATGAGGTGTTGAAAACATGGAGGTGGCATTGCTGAACATAAAGCAAGGATCGCCTGTTGTAGAGCATCAACAGTTGCTGGTGGGCTCAAACAGATCTTTCCAATATGACCCACAAATTCTCAATGGGGTTGAGGTACAGCGATCGAGGGGGCCATTTGAGTGTCGTAAACTCACTTGAATGCTCCTGGAGCCAATTGGTTGCCACTCAGAAAGTATGTGGTGTGGAATTGCCCTGTTGAAAGATGGCATCATGATGCAGAAAAAGAATCATTACGAACAAGTGTAGATGGTCAGCGAGGATGTTCACATACCTTGAGCTGGTGAAGGTCTTGGCAGGTATGAAAGACCCCAAAGAAGCCCATGTAAATGCACCCCAAACTATTACACTGCCTTCACCTGCCTCTATGACCCCTACTTTGCAAACTGTCCATTGCTTCATATGATTTAACCCAAACACACCCTCCCATCAGCATTAAAACCATGAACCGTGAAAGTTGAAAGTAATGAGGAGACATGATGTGAACACTGATTGCCATAGCCTATTTTTCCCAAGGTATGATGGATAATCTTTGTGCATAAGCCTGTGGACGCAACCTCATTCAATTCTAACGTTATCTGCTCCATAGTAGCCATGCGTTTCCTTGTAACTATGACATCTGTTTGATGCGGGATAGTCTGCATTCGCCTTGAGAGTCATTGCATATTTATGTCCACATTTCTCCTGCTATTTGAAAATTTTGCCGTATTTCATGTAGTCTTGGTATACACATGCAATGGTCCGATGTGGAAATCCCAATAGTTCAGCAGCGGTGATTGAACAGCTGGTCTTCTTTGCATCTACAATCTGGCCACAGTCAAACTCACTGACATCACTGCCTTTACCCATGATTATTTCTCTGTGACTGGCTTCCAATGCGTAAACACCTGCTCTATTTATAGGTATTGTCAGTTTCAGCGTCACACGACTGGACACAATACTTCTGCTTTGCATATTGTTATTCAGGGTGTATATAATAATTTGTCCATTCAGTGTATATAACTGTATTATTTCAAATAGCATTTATTGGTAGTTTTTTTTTTTACATTAAACATAGCATGTATTTTTTTTTATTGTAAAAAATTAATTAAAAATCTTTTCCAAAAAATAGACATTTTTATAATTGTCTCTTCCAAATGCATAATTTTATGTACATTTTTACAATTCAAATTCATATTCTTTTTCTTTCTGCAATAGCTCTGCATCTTTAAACCTGACATTTCTTATTAAATTATATCAAAATAATCCTCTGATCATTAACTACACTGCTGTCCAAAAATACACTCTGTGACATTGAAAATGCACCACTCAGAAGGAGTGGTTGGAATCAGGTTATGTGCCTTTTTTTTTTTACATTTGTGCTTTTATCTAATAGATAATTCTATGGTTTTCATTAATTTCAAAATAACCATGTTTTTGATCATTTGAAATTTTCTTTTTGGCCTCTTGAATTTTGAATTAAACAGGTTTATTGTAATTGTCATTTAATATAATTAAATGCAATTTCAACTAGATATTTTCAGATAAAAAATGTTGAGAATCAGTCTGAATACTGAATTGTGATTGAATTGGTGAAGATCACAAGCAATTACAATGTTATCTGCACCATGTCAGTCAGGATCTGCTCTGGGAGGTATTTAAGTGAACATAAATCATACGTTGTCTGGTATAGATCTCTATCTAGTGAAGCCTTCTGTAACCAGTGTGCCTTGAAACTGTTCATCCAATGGCTGCAGAAAGCCCCAGAAACAGTTGCCTGGCTGATATCACCCTATAATGTTGAGTTGTTAGTGCATGATAACCCAGATCCGCTTTATGAGTCATGTAAGCAAATTTTGTCCAGTCAGGTGATTTTTGGGACGAGTGGTTAGCGCGCTTGGCTACTGATCTATGGAACCTGTGTTCAAGCCCAGGATAAGGCATAGATGTTTGTGTTGTTTTTCTGCTGAGGTCCTGCCATCCTCTCAGACCTTCTACTGTGGCATATAAACTGACAGGCTCCTGTCAGACCTCTGTGACAAGCAGCTGCTTGAGGGGGTATTTATTTATTTTTTTATGACCTTGCATATATCCTGTTTCACTGATAGACTAATTACTAATTATTTCAGTCATTTGTGAGTAACATTAACACAAAAAAATTAATTACTTTAGTGTAATGTTGTAATGTTAATACATTCAGTCGTCTGCAAGATATTTAACAGTTTTTGAATTATGCTTAAAGTTTGGATACCAGTGTATATACTTTTTACACTCTGCTTCTGCTATATTCATACAATATTTCTAATAATTCAACACAATTTATAATCTACATCCCGCTTCCATCGCAGTTGATAGTCAACATTAAGAGGATGTTTTAAATCAACAAAAAGCTTGAAGTAGTGTGGTAATTTTCAGGAATGAAGGAAGAACACTATATTGCACGAAAACATCAACAAATGCAAAAACTGATGAAAACACACAATTCTTTCAGATCAAATACTAAAATATATTGAAAATTGATATTATTGATATAATATGAAATTGCTAAAAACTAAGGACTCTTCATTTTACAGCTTGTCCCAAGCTATGATGTTTGAATCTGTAAGGAAATCATGTAATTTAAATATATAATATGAAATTATGCATTTAAAAAAATAAAATATCCCCTTAAGCAGCTGCTTGCCACAGAGGACTGACAGGAGCCTGTCAGTCTATATGCTGCATAGTAGGTCTGTGAGGAAGGTGAGATCTCAGCAGAAAGACAACATAAACATCCATGCCTTACCCATGCTCAAACTCAGGTCCCACTGATCAATAGCCAAGAGTGCTAACCACTCAGCCAACTACTTGAAAAAATATTATTCTTAAAAATTCTTTGTAAGCGTATATTTTGAACAACTCTCATACACTATATATGTATATACCAAGCAACTGCAAATATATTTAGTCGTTATTGTAATCAGGGTCTGTTCAGGTCCACAGAGACCAGGACACTTTCAACTTTTGAGGTACTTAGACAAAAAAAAATTACGTTTCACTTTATTTTATAAACATTTTCAATTCTAATATGAAAAATTTACCCTTCAACCAGATTCTTGTCACAGCCATACAACGAAGCTTGTTAGCATATTATGCCATAGAGGCCTGTAAAGCAAGACTTCAGAAGAAGCATCCATGATTTTTCAGATAAAAAAATTATATCTTTTACCAAATCACACCTTTTATTGTTGTATCTACACTGAAGAGCCAAAACATTATGACCAGCCCATATTTATGCAAATTGAAGCAACTGCAGGTAAACGACAGTGCATGTGAAGGTCATGAAATGGTATAAATAACACCTGATACTGAGCTCTGTTAACCAATGTTATTCTTGTTCTTCAAATGGGAAAGCAACGGACTTAAGTGAATTTGACAAAGGCCAAATTGTAATGGCCAGATGCCTGGGTCAGAACATTTTCCTAGACAGCAAGGCTTGTGGGGTGCTCATGGTCAGCCATGGTTAGTACCTTAAAAAAGTGGTCCGAAGAAGGAAAAACCATGAAACCGCCAGCAAGGTGTGGGCACAGCTCATCGATGCTAGAGGTGAGCAAAGGCTATCCCATATGGTATGAGCCAACAAAAGGGATACTGTGGTGCAACTCGCACGTAATTTGAATGCTGGTGACAAGAGTAATGTGTCACAGCAAACCTCAAACCCTGTAGAAAATGGGGGAGCTCCGAGTGCCCATGCTAACCTTGGTTCACCATTGAAAGCACCCACAATGGGCATGTGAGCATCAAATCTGGACCTTGAATGATTGGAAGAAGGTCATCTGGTCCAAGGAATCTTGTTTCCTGTGGCACCATATGGATGGCCGGGTACATGTGCATCATTAACCTAGGGAAGCAAATGGCACAGTGGGACGAAAACAAGCCGGTGAAGGAAGTGTAATGCTTTGGGCAATGTTCTGTTGAAAAACCTTGGATCCAGTCATTCATGTGCAGGAAACTATGATGTCTACAACCTACTTAAACATCATTGCAGACCAGGTACATACTTTCAAGGCAACGATATTCCCCTCCGGTAGTGCCTTTTTTCAGCAGGATAATGCACCTTGTCACACTGCCCAGATTGTTCGAGAATGATTCATGGAACATGAGGAAGACTTCTAGGTATTGACCCCTGACCTCCAAATTCCCCACACATCAATCCAATCAAGCATTTGTGATTTGTGTTGGAACAGCATTTCTGATCTGTAGCAGCTCAATCACATAACTTACAAGAGTTAAAGGATCTGCTGGTAACGTGTTGGTAACAGATACCACAAGATACCTTTAGAAATCTTGTAGCATCCATGCCTCACCGGGTAAGAGCTGTTTTGGTGGCATGTGGAGGACCAACATCATATTAGGCAGGTAGTCATAATGTTTTAGCTATTCAGTGTATCTATCCTGAGCTACATCTGCTGTATCTGGCCACTGCACACCAATTCTAATAAGGTCCTGTTTGACATTGTCTGCCCACTGCATCCTTGGTCTCCCCCTCTTTCTGAGACCTTCAGATACACTCTTCATAACCCTATTCGCTAATCTATAATTATCCATGGGCAACATGGCCAAACCAATGGAGTTTCTCTCTGCACTATATGCTGCTCAAAGGAGGTTGCCGACTCTTTTGCCTAACCTCATCATTACTTACAAAGTTGAACCACCTAATGCCCAAGATATTGCGTAAGCGTCTAGAATCAAAAGCGCCAGTTTCTTGTTATCTTGTTTACAAAGAGTCCAAGTTTCACTACCATAACTAACTCTAGAAAGAACCAAACTATTATACAGTCTAATTTTAGTCTTTAGGTTATACTCCTATTTCTCCACACTATCCATAGATTCTTAGAAGTCCTGGCAGCAATCCCTATTCATCTGTTAATCTCATGCCACACATCACTAGTGACTAGTGACCCAGAAATATCTCTCGGTTACACAAGGCCCACTTCACACTCAGCAATAGGATCAACATACACAATTGTATTATTTGGCTGATGGCAAATACACATGCATTCGTCCAAACACTCCTACAAGAAGTTAAGGTTGTGTTGAACAAACTGGTGTGGATTCAATACTTTTATAACTTGGTATGTTTCTTTGTGGTCACAATAGCCAAAGGACATGCATTCTGATAGGATAAAGGTATTGAGAATTTCTCTAGGACAAACTCATTCCTGCACTGAAGCAGAGGGAAGCATTAAAAAGAATTATATTCATCCAAAATGACCTACCATTTCATGTCCCATAGTCTCTGAAGGATGTCCCTAAAACACATTTTTGTGATAGGTCATTTCTCACTAGTTTCCTACTAAACTGCCTCCTAGATCTCCTGCTATCATTCCATCAAACTTCTAGCTATTGGTCTACCCTTAATTACTGCATTTTGCAAATCATCATCAAAATCAAGGATCCCATTGCCAAGGAAGTAGCATATATGAGCATCCAAATTATGCATAACTGCAGTGATGTTTGTCATTCAACATACACAGCATGTGCTAGAATTCAAGAGAATGAACCTTCTGAGTTTGTTGTCCCAGCAAGGGCAACTTTTATAGTCCATATGTATTGATATAAACAATGCAACTGATAAATCTTGTTAGCCTAAAATGCATGCTCATGGTAATACATCAGTGTGAAACTTCAGTTCTTTCAGACCTGCCATTACTGAGATTTTCACTGTCGATGTGGCATTTTTCTTTATAACCACCCTGCTTATATACATGAGAGCTGTTCAATAACCAATGTATGAGGGTGCATTATGCATGCCTTATTATTGTAAATATATAACAAAAAATATCTGATAACCATTTATTTCTTCATATAATTTCCAGATTGAAACATTTGTTTCAGCAATATACCTGCTGTTCAATCAATGCACTGGAGAAATCAGGATACAAGTGCTATTTATTATAAACAGACAGAAAACACAAAGATGCAACTTTGAGGGATACCTGTTTGACACTTTTCTAATAGATGATAGAATATAACTCACCAAATTGCATGCAATGCCTTTTTGCTTTTCAAGTATTTAAAATCCCTAACAGAGTTCAGAGTTTTAACAATAAGCCAAATTTTACTATTATATTTACAGAACAAATACAAAAATGCAAATGTACAATTATCTTAATAGCTCTTTAAATTCTTTATGGTAAAAACAAAGGCAACTAAATTCCTAATTTAGTCTATTATTGTTTAACATTCCAATATGTTTCACAAACCCTGCTAGAATGAAATCTACTGTGGAACATTTTGGAATTAAAATTTCTATATATATATATATCTACCAGGTGATGGAGTGGCATGGATGTTTCATTTCTTGTGTTTCTTTGGGTGAAGTCTTGCCTTCCTCACAGATATTCTCTGTGGCATATTATACTGACCTGTTCCTGTTAGACTGCTGTGGCAAGCAGTTGCTTGAAGGGGAAAATTCTTGTTTAAAATTCAAAATTAATGAATGTCAATTTAGTTATTTACAGATATCATAAGGGAAGCAGATTCAAATACATGCTTTTAGCTTTTTTTTTTTCAAACTATGAGCTATTGTTTTCCCTTTGAAGTCAGTCAATCTATCTGCAAACAATAAAATTATTTGTTTCAAGAAATAAATGAAAAATTATTTTTGGGTTCAATACATGGATACAAAAAAAAAATCCTCAAGAAGTCATTGACTATGAAAGTCCAACCAGACTGTAATTTAGTCCTCTAAACATGTCTGTCCTGAGTTACAACTACTGCATTTGGCCACTGCAGGCCAATTCTAACAAGACACAGATTGATATTATCTGGT
Source organism: Ryuthela nishihirai (assembly GCA_038380435.1). Taxonomy (NCBI): domain Eukaryota; kingdom Metazoa; phylum Arthropoda; class Arachnida; order Araneae; family Heptathelidae; genus Ryuthela; species Ryuthela nishihirai. Next base: position 112,344,374 of record JAWZYU010000005.1, on the reverse strand, counting down.
AAGACCTGTAGTCTTGTCACATCCTAGGATCTCCCCTTTGTTATCTCGTCACATCCTACAGTACTGTGCAAATTAGTTGGGACAATAGGAAAATGCAGTAACAAAGACACGACTAAAATATTTATTTGTTTAATAGTGTACATAGTTAATAGTGAATGTGACCTCCCTTAGCTTTAATTACTTCTTTCACCCTCTCAACCATTGATGCCACTAGCTTTTCACACATCTCCTTCATTGGATTGGATTGTTTTACCTCTGAGCGGCACTTTTTTGCACACCATGGGCTAAATGGCCAGGTCACATGGACCCCGAAGGCTCAGAGAAGGTTGGGGGAGGGGACCCACTGGAACAGCTGTTGGGAGACAGATGGTAGCCTCCCGTCAAGGCCATCCAGCATGTTCTTTAACATGCACAGGGTATGGCTCTCCCGCAGACGGGGCCACGGCTTAACGTCCCATCCGACGGACGGCGGCCTTTCCAAGCCCATCGGTGTCCCCTACTGACCGTGGGCAGGGCGGGGAATTTTGCGGAGATAAATCTCAACGCTGACCCAGCTGGGACTCGGACCTGGGAACTACAGATTACAAGCCTGGCGCGCTACCGACTGAGCCACCCCCGCCCCCACATCTCCTTCACTTCAAGGTCGTGGTAACACACTTTCATGACTCTTTCTATCAATTTGGTTTTCATCAGGCAATCCATCTTAGATATGCACACTTTAATAATGGCCCACAAATTTTCAATGGGGTTTAGATCGGGTGAATTTCCTGGCCACTCCAATACCTTCAAATGTTGCTGGGTAAAGAAGCTCTTAGCAAGCTTAGGATTGTGGCATCAAGCCAGATCCTGTTGAAATACCCCATCGCCATTAGGAAACAGCTTCTGCAGTGTGGGGACCATTTTCGCTTCCAGAACGCCTATGTACATTTTGCTATCCATCATTCCTTCAATGGAGTGAAGCGTCTGTGGCTCGGAAGCTGTGACACATCCCCAAAACATGACCTTGGGTGGGTGTTTGGGGGATTGCTGGATGTGACCGGATCAAAGAGGTTCTCCAGGCGAGCGGCAGACGAAATTTGATTTGTAGCCATGCACCTCAAAGTGGGTTTTGTCAGAAAATATCACTTTTTCCCAATTCTCCACAGTCCAGTCTCGACGTTTCTTTGCCCAGGATAGCCTTTTTTGCTTCATAGCAGGTGTCAAAAGCTGCTTTTTGGAGGGGCATCGAGCCCGGCGGCCACACTCCAGAAGGCAACGACGTACGGTGGAAGCATCTATATTAACCCCATGAGACGTAATCTCCCTTTTGATGTCTCCACTGGTCTTCTTCGGGTCTATGATACTAATTCTTCGAATTAGACTATCATCTCTAGGGGTGGTTTTTCTTTTTCTTTCACAATGTCCTTTATGGGACATGTCCACACACCCTGTCTCCTTATGCAGGGTCATGATCCGTAAAACACTGGATTTCCTGACGCCAACTGCTTTTGCTATCTGCCTAGCAGTAAGTGAAGTGTTTTCGCCTAAAGCAATTATTTTAGCTCGTTTACGAGGTGTGATGTCCATGATGTATTTAATAAAAAAAGTTTCCAATGAAAATTGTGAACTACTTACATAATCACATCCTCAGCCTATGAAATATTAATTCCTACTAAAGTGGAAGTGTAAATAATAGCAGAGTAACACAACAGGCAATTCTAATGCAGATATCGCTCTGCTGCAAGTCTAAACTTGCACGTGTCCACTGCAGGAACACGTGAAAGTTTAGACTTGCAGCAGAAGGTTACGAACAAGTTTAGACTTGCAGCAGTTTAGACTCTGCAGCAGAAGGTTACGAACAAGTTTAGACTTGCAGCAGTTTAGACTCTGCAGCAGAAGGGACATGTGAAAGTTTAGACTTGCAGCAGAAGGTTACGAACAAGTTTAGACTTGCAGCAGTTTAGACTCTGCAGCAGAAGGGACAGTGTTCCTTCACTTGTCCCATATGTAAAATGATTATTAAATTTTGTGATATTAATCAAGTAATTATTGTTTCTAATATTTTTATATCAATCTCTTAGTGAAAAAAAAGGCTGAATGCCCCTGATTTATGAAAATTGTCAAAACATCAACTACATAGTCTCTCAAACTGCCAGTTACACTGTGCCATTATTATTCTTGCACATTTTAGAACCAACTACTGGTGTACCAATATTATAAATATTGGGCAGTAATTTATCCAGTTAACTAGAACTCCATTCTATTTCTGGATTTTCTGCTAGGAGTTTTTTTCCTATGCTACTTTTCTTGTTTGTAGTGCTTATCAGTTATCTTCATGTGAAAGTGGCCTTTTTTGTATCTAAGAGCAAAATGAAAGTTAATATATAATTTATTACGCATTTTTATTTTTGAGGTATTTCTAAATGCATACAAACAGCTATGGATTTCATGGATTTCAACTTTACACCCAATAATGCAAGTTAACCACATTTTAACATGTTGAAGTTTTTTTTTATTGCTAGACCATGTAGGTTGTACAGTCTCTCTCTGTACAATATGCTGCTCAAAGTTGATTGCTGACTCCTTCACCTAACCTCATCATTACTTACATAGTCAAACCACCTAATGCCCAAGATATTGCATAAACATCTAGAATCAATGACATCTATTTTCCTGTTATCGCATTTACAAAGATTTCATGTTTTGTTACCATAACTAATTTTACAAAAGACCAAACTATCATATAGTCTAACTTTAGTCTTCAGGAATTACATCTATTTTTATACACTCTCTGTAGATTCTTATAATTCCAAGTAGCAAACCCTATTCTTCTGTTTATCTCAAGCTGCACACCACCAGTATCTGTAACATAGCTTCCCAAGATAATTAAACTGAGATACTTGCTCAAGGGTGAAACCATTCAAAATAACTGAACCCACAACCTGCCTGACAAATTTTCATCACTTTAATTTTCACTCTGTTTATCATCAAACCTATTTTACTACCAGTCTTATCAACCGCTGTAATGAAAGAGTTCATTTTATCAACATAATTTGCCAGAGTGGTCAAATCATCAGCATAATCTAAATCTGAAATTTTAAAATCTCTAAACCATTTAAAGGCTAAAATTTTCCCTTGCAGTGAATTCTGTATAGCATAATCAATAACCAAACTAAAAAGAAAAGGAGACAAAATACACCCTTGTTGAACTTCACTAGCAATGCTAAACCAACTGCTACAAGCCTTACCAACTCTCACACATGACTCAATGTTATTATAGAGTCAACCAAATTCTTAATTCTATTAAGCATAATAATGAAAGAACTTTACCTAGCACAGAAAGTATTCTGATTCCCCTATAATTATCAGAACTACACTCACTTTTTTTTAAAATATAGAGATTAATAATAGCTCTAGTACACATTCCCAGTTCTAAGATTTCAGTAGTAATTTCATCTAACCCAGAAGGTTTATGTATGTTTTAATTTAGAGATAGCCAAAGTAACTTCAGATATAGCCATTTTAACCAACATTAAAGCCAGTAATGAATCTATCCTCATTAAAATGGAAGCAGAACTAACATCAGCAGTTCAGGATACATAATCAAGCTCGTAGATATAACTGGTCAGCACTAAATAAGAACTTGACCACTCCTTCAGACGAATAGGAAAAAGCAGATGGCCATAGAATACCAGATCAATAGGCCACATTGATCTGGTAGCCTGTCCACTTCCCTCCACAAGAGAAAATTATTCATTTGAAAGGTAGAAATAGTCTGTACCTCAAGAAAATGGGGTGAAACTTTAAGGTGCTAGCCTGGCTAGTTGTGTGCATTTTCACAGGGGGGTATACAGCTCTCCTTCCAGTGCATGGCTTGCTATCACTTACACACCCAATATATATTAATAAATGTTATTGTTCGCATCTTTTTAACTTTCTATTAGATAAATTACCACTATCAGAGAGCACTAAAGTTGGAAAAATCATAAAATTTAATTCTCTTCTGAAAAATAACATTTCATACTTTCCAGAACTGATTTTCTCTAATTACTACTAACAATTTAGAGGTGAAACTTTGCTCAATCTTGCAACATAAAAAAACTATATTATTTCATATAATCAACATTAACAAAAAATCAAACTGAAATAGTATAATAAAAATAGCAAAAATAACTATCACAATAACAATTTAGTCATTACCTCCAAAATCAGTGTCCTTATTAGAAGTAGGAAAACAAGTGGTTACAGAAGCATGAAAGATGTTACGGTTTCCATCACAACGTTCATTCAGCACAGACTGCAATGTATTCTGTCCAATTGGTGTTCCTGCATTATATGCATTTTATTAGCAAATTGAATATTCTAAAACTGCAAATCCCCCATTTTTTTAGATATCACATTTCAAATATCATGTAGTAATTACAAGAAATGATTTAATGTTTGGTACTGGTTGGGGTTTGAGCTTTAAAGTGCCAGGCCTGAAACACTGAATCGTACCAGGTAACCAGCTTCAAAACAAAAAATGGTGTTTTAGAATTTTTTTGCTGAATACTTAATGTAGATAAATATTGCTTGTTATATATGCAAAATTAAACAGCATTTAATTTTGAATTTTATGAAAATAAAGCATTCACAAAAATGAGGATAATATTAATAAGACTTTTTTAGTGTTGTAATAAAAAAACTGACAATGCAAATGAAAATTTATTAGAAAAAGATTAATAGACTAATAAAATATTTATAATGCACATGAAAAATTTTTTTTTTTCTAAATAAGAAACTTTTTTTTACTTGAAACAAGAAATTTATTGCTGTCTGTATTTTTTTCTAAGTATTATATTTTGAAAAATGAGACTTTTTATCAACTATGCTCAGTCAAAAAAAAAGAGTGAACTTTGGTTATTTGGCAGGAAAAATCTAATCAACACTGTGGTTAATAAAATGAAAAAAAATTCAAATTTCATTGCTTTTTTTTTTCATTTTAACAAGTAAATTTTTAAAAAAATTCCCATCTTTTCTAAAGTATTTGATTATTTATTTTAATATAAAACATTCTTAATGTTCCTATTATTACTTAAATATTTCAATTTTTCTTAATTTTTTAGTCATTTTTTTTGCGAACAAGCATCATTTCATAGATTATATTTTCACTATCAGTCAGTAGTGGGGAAATGTTCTAAATGTAGAAGTTTGAAGGATCACAAAATTTTATTATTTTCTGATGCATCAAATTAAGAAATAAATAGAAAAGATTAGTCTTATTCAGGAGCTCCATCTTTTTTTTAATGGTCAAAAATAACATGGGGGCACTGTTATGTTTGGACAAAATTATATATATATTACAGCTATAAGGTAGCTTGAAATTTTACATTTTCAAAAATTTTTCAATTCTTTTGTCATACTAATTGCCCTGTTTGAGAGCTTTTTGCCATATATGCAGGCTTAGTGAGATACATTTTCAAGATATATGTTTTAATAGCACATTGCCATAAAGGCTATAGTATAACATTTGAATATCATTGTTACTTCATCACTTGAATGTCATAACACAAAAAACGTATTTTGATAAACGTTTCTGGTATGTTTTTGTTATAATAAAAAAACTTTCCTGAAAAGTGAAAAAAATGTTATGCAAGCTACTGCACTTTTATATAAAAGGTTACTTGTCATACTAGCATTTGAAACCTGCAAAAAGATTATGTGGTATATGTTGCATAGGAACAATAGCAGCTGTTCCAAGGCAATTTAAATAAAGAAAAAATGGAAGGATATCAAGCAGATTCTAAATAGCTTCTTTTTTCATCCACTACTTCAGCAGGCTGTTGAGTTAGCAGCTGAGCCACCGTCACTTTTTTTTCAGAGTGACCACCGAAACTGTCCAGAGAGATATCAACTTCTCAAGACATAACAAGCAAAAGCATTTATTAACTTTAACATCAATATTTTCATATAAATTTTTCATCATAAGTATTTTACATTGAAAACATATACTGTGATGTATTTTCAAAACATCACAGTATAATAATCCCCAAGGGTTCAGAGAAGGTTGGAGGAGGGAACCCATTAGACAGCTGTTAGGAGACAGATGGTAACCTTCCATCAAGGCCATTCAGCATGTTCTTTCAGACATGCACAGGGCTCTGCCACACATGGGGCCTTGGCTTATGTCCCCCATCTGATGGATGGCAGCCTTCCCAAACCCATCAGTGTCGTCTACTGATCAATCGCAGGGCAGGGAAGTTTCCAGAGATAAATCTCAATACTGGTCCAGCTAGGATTTGAACCTGGGAACCTTGTTGATTATGAGCCTGGCACCCTATTGATTGAGTCACCCCCACATGGTGTAAAATTTCGATTTTTGGGGGATTTTCGATTTTTTGGACACTGTAGTACCAGAATCTATCACAAGTACTTTAGTTATTTTTTCCAGAAAAATTATATCGATTTGTAACATTTCAGTTCCCACTGTAATTTTTCAAGAATATATCCCTGATGCAAAGCAAGGTTTTGGTGTGTGGCATTTAAGTGTTAAAATTATTTATGATCTGAAAAACAAAAAGGATTTCTATTGTTTGACTTAACTGTTAAGATAAAATAATTTCTCACCAACCATGGTTAGGAGAAGCTGCAATTAATACTATACTGGTTCACCAACTGCAGTATCTTACCAAGTTTTCCATAAAATAATGGCTAATTTTAGCACACTGCAAGATGATGTGCACAGCAATATATAGGTGCATATTACCAAAGCCAAGAGAGTTTCAACATTTCAAATACAGTATATCCTGATTACATAGCAATAGAATAGTTTCCTAGTACATTAAACATCCACATCCCTTTAATCCAGAATTACACTTGATACAGATAGATAAGCGAAGTTAATCCATTAATTTGAAAATGAGATGGTAAATCATTTCTGATACAATTTTTCTTTTCTTCTTTTTCTTGCATGAAATTTCAATAAGCTTTGCAACTCTTTTGTTAAGTAAAAACATCAATAGATAACAAAAAAAAAAAAGACATTGGGGGTGGACAGGTAGCCAACATTGGCAGCTGGTATTCTAGCATGAATAATAGATATCTCATTGCCCAATTTGCTAAAAAAATCCATTTCCAGCTTCATAAAATAAAAGTAAAACAATTCTTATAAAAATAATCATAATTTAATATAAAAACAAAACTCAAATGCAGTAACATTAAATAAAATGAAATGTTTATTATAGGACCATGTCTCTCAAAATTATTTCCCCAAATTTTACATAAGTTTTGGCCCTTATTGATCATGGTTTCATCAGGTACAGATTAAATCAAAAATGAAACTCACACAATTTACAAAGGATTACCATAACTGCTTTAAAATTTTGTTTTCTTGTTCACTGATACTGAGTTTCTTGGGACATAGTTTACATGTGATTGAGGTTGCATCTTATTTTAACCCTTTTCAAAATAATGGATAGTGTACGATAATGTATCACTACTGAAAGTATTAATGTTTCATATCTTACATCAATATATACTTTTCTTTATTTTCTTCTATGTCTGTAAATGTTATTACACAAACGATCTATTGCTTCCCAATTACACAAGAACCCAATGCAGCACTATTAGTATTTTTGCAATTATGTATTGCTAGACACTGAATGTTACATGATTAGTCCTAAAAGAGATGTATTTTGAAATGTAAAATGCATTCCCAAGCAATGCTGAATGGAATAGGATTAGACATGAGGAAAAATCTGCAAAAAAGCAAGATTATTTGCTGCAAAATATAACTGTGCAGGTCTTAGATACAGAGACAATCAATTAATTTAGTTTAAGATTTGTAATCTAAATTTCTCACTGTTCTGTTAGTTTATGACAGTGTGTAAATATTATCTGATTTATTCATGAAGTATATCAATGCAGTAACTAATTCACAATAATCAGATTTAAAGATTGCATGATTAAGAATCCTTATGTCTGATATTTCTCATGGAGTAAGTCATTATTCCTATTATGTCAAAAACAAAAAAAAGTCAATAACTCATGAAAATAGTTTGAAACATCCTAAACAAATACTTACCAGAATCTCTTTCAAGTGAAGTTAGAGTTTGTCTCACTGCTTCTAGCTCACATTTTAATATTGGAGGTAAGAGTGTCTGGTGCTATAAAAATAAAGCGAACAATTAAAAACCTAAATATCTGTATAACATGTAAACATATCATGAAACTGATACATAATTGAATTTTTGAAGTTCCCAGATTTTTTTTTTTTATTCATTCATAACATATAGGACAGAGAAGGCTCCTAGAAACTATTCTTAGTTTGTACAGTTCTCCTACTAAGATGACCTATTAAGACCAATTCACTGCTGACCACTGCCTCAGTTAGAGTGAACACAACATAGTTTGCCTACTGGAACAGTAGCTAGCTCCCTAATAGCCATATCAGTTAAGACTAATTTACATATTTAAAATTACTCCTCTTAATCCATATATTTACAGCCCAAATAAAACTTGATTTTGGAGTATTAATCTATTGATATTACTACTAGCATTTAATCTACTGGTATTACTATTAGCATTAATCTATTGGTATTACTGAACTCAAGTGATATTTCATGAACAACTTAAAATTGCTAAAGAATTGCAACAATTTATGTTAATAACTATATTTCTATAATTTTACATTAGCTGAGAAAATTTATCTGGAGTCAGATGGGATACAAAACCTGATGGAGTTTAAACTGTTTTTAGCTAGTCAATAAAATGTACTCATCTTTTAGTAAAACAATATAGCACTTTCATGACCATACAATGTCAAATTTAACAATCATGCAATTTTTCCACAGATGTCCAATGTAACCAACTTGTACTCTGCAATTTTATTAATTCTATGTAAGAATAGACCATTTACCCTCCAGTAATTATAAGTTATGCCTGTTGATTGACACTATAAGTCTTTTATGTTTCTATGATTCCTTATATTTTAACTTATTCATACAGTAAATTATAGAGGAACAACAGCAGACAGCAATGAAATTACTACATGAAGCATGCATATCTGTTTAGTCCCAAAAGTACTATATTGAAAGCTTAAATGCTACTACCACCTATTAATCAATCAAAAATATTTTAAACTCTATTGCATTCTAAAACTGAATTGCTCCAATTAACCCTTACAGTGTCCAGCCTGAAAAACTGGTTTCCACCCAGAGGCCAAGCAATTTTCTTCCTATGGTCAGCCCCCAAAAAAATTTACTTTAGAACTTTTTTTGCCAAATAACTAATGAAAGGAATTATGGCATGTTAGATGTCAAATTAATCAGCATTTAATTCTTGATTTTCTGAAAATTAAATATTTATCAAAAAAGATGACTACTTTAAGAGTCCTATAGTAAAAAAAAAAATGCATCTGGCAATGAAAATAAAAATTTATTTTAAAAAAAACTAATAGACAGAAATGGTTATAATGCACATGAATAGAAAGGCTATTTCTGAATAACATAAAATAAATAATTTTCTTGTTTCAAGTAAATATTTCTTCAGTTTTGCAATTTTTTTTCTCAGAACCATACTTTGAGGAAATTCTAGGCTTTAGCCAATTGTGCTGAGTCAGATAAGTCAACTTCAGAACTTTTTTTAAATAACCAATCAACAGAAATAGGTCATGTTATATACCATATTCATCATCATCATCATCATCATCATCCTCAAGCAGCCATGGGCTACGGAGGTCCAACCAAACCGTGCAATTTAGTTCTCCAAGCAAGTCTATCCTGAGCTACATCTACTGCATCTGGCCACTGCACACCAATTCTAACAAGGTCTTGTTTGACATTGTCTGCCCACCGCATCCTAGGTCTCCCTTTCCTTCTGAGGCCTTTAGGCACACTGTTCATAACCCTATTCGCCAATCTATAATTATTCATACAGGCAACATGGCCAAACCAACGGAGTCTCTCTCTGCACAATATGCTGCTTAAAGGAGGTTGCAAACTCCTTTGCCTAATCTCATCATTAGTTACAAAGTTGAACCACCTAATGCCCAAGATACTACGTAAGCATCTGGAATCAAAAGCATCTAGTTTCCTGTTATCTTGTTTACAAAGTGTCCAAGTTTCACTACCATAACTAACCCTAGAAAGAACCAAACTATTATACAGCCTAATTTTAGTCTTTAGGTGTATACGCCTATTTCTCCACACTCTCCATAGGTTCTTAAAAGTCCCAGCAGCAATCCCTATTCGTCTGTTAATCTCATGCCGCACATCACCATTATCTGTTACATAGCTCCCAAGATAATTAAACTGTGACACCTGCTCAAGACTGCAACCCTTCAGATTAACTGAATCACAGCCTGCCTGACCAATTTTCATCACTTTAGTTTTCTCTCTGTTTATAACCAAACCTACTCTACTACCAGTCTCATCAACAGCTCGAATGAAAGAGTTCATCTCATCAACATCATTTGCCAAAAGGGCTAAATCATCAGCATAATCTAAATCAGAAATTTTCGTATCTCCAGCCCATTTAAGGCCAAAATCTTTCCCTTGAAGTGAATTTCGCATAACATAATCAATAACCAAGCTAAAAAGAAAAGGAGACAAAATGCACCCTTGTCGAACACCAGAAGTAATGCTAAACCAATTGCTACAAGCCTTACCAACTCTCACACACGACTCAGTGTTATTATAGAGAGCTTTCATAATGTTAACTAACTTGTCTGGTATACCATATGATCTCACAATCAACCACAAATTATGACGATCAACAGAGTCAAAAGCCTTTTTGAAATCAACAAAGCTAGCAACCAAAGGTTTCTGAAACTCTAAACATTTCTCAAGAATCTGCCTAAGTGAAAATATCTGATCCACACATCCCCTACCACTTCTGAATCCACATTGCTCATCACGCAATTGACTGTCAACCAGATTCTTAATTCTATTAAGCGCAATCATGGAAAGAACTTTACCTGGAACAGAGAGTAGGCTGATACCCCTATAGTTATCACAAGAACTGCGATCACCTTTTTTGAAAATAGGGATAACAATAGCTCTGGTAAAATCCTTAGGAACCATGCCTTTATCATAAAAGATATTCAGAATTTCAGTCATCCAAGTGGTAACCGAAACATTCCCAGCTCTAAGCATTTCCGTAGTAATTTCATCTACCCCTGGGGATTTATGAAGTTTAAGTTTAGAAACAGCCAAAATAACTTCAGATTGTGTTATAGGACCAACATTAAAGCCACCAATGCATCTATCATCATTGCAAACAATGGGAGTAGAACTAACTACATTGTTTAGAACATCACTGAAATGCTCAGCCCACCTAGCCATGACAGAGAATCCTCCCCTTCTATAACCTTACCTTGTTTATCCTTCAATCCTTGTATGCCTGTCCGTTTTCTACCACACAAAACATTAACTATCTGGTACAGCTCTCTGCTGTTGTGCTGTCTAACTGCTTCCTCGGCTTTGTCAGCCAAACCATCAAGCCAAAGATTCTTATCAGCAGCTAACTGATCCTTTACAAGTTTATTAAGGTCTCTGTAATGCTTTCTATTAGGACTAGTAGGGTATTGATTAAGGGCATTCCTGCAGTTCTTTCTTTCCGAAATAAGCTCAAGTGCCTTATCACTCAGATAATTTTGCCTCTTCTGCTCCTTTTTTCCTAAAAGAGTACTGTTAGTGTCCAAAAAAGCCTGTTTAAAATGATCCCATTCTTCCTCAACTTCAGTAGTAAGCAAACCATGACTGTCATAATGACTAAGTAACCTATCATGGTAAGCTTTGGCTATAACTGGATCTTTCAGGCTTCAGTATTAAAAGTAAATTTTTAACCCTAGCACAACACTTTTTAAGTTTAAGTTGCAACACACTTTTAACAAGGTAATGGTCAGATCCAATTTCAGCTCCCCTATATGCCCTGGTATTCCTAACAGAACTAGCCCATTTGCTCTTAATTAATATGTAATCAATCATATTCTTATGCAGCCCATCAGGTGAAACCCATGTGTACTTATGTATGTCGCGGTGTTTGTAATAAGTGTTAGTTATTCTGAATCCATTGAGTTTACTTACCTGTAGGAGACGTTGCCCATTGCCATTGCAGCTACCAATACCAAAAGGGCCTATTACTCCTCCCCAAAGGTCAGAGTCAGTACCAACTTTGGCATTGAAGTCACCAAGAACAAGGGTAATATCTCCTTTCTTGACCGAATTCAAAATATCCTGAAGTTGTTCATAAAACCTATCCTTCTCATCCTCATCGGCATCCTCAGTGGGGGCATAACAGCAGATAACATTCAAGTCTTTAACGCTTGTCTGAAATTTTGCTGTAATAAACCTTTCATTAATGCACTCATATCCTAGAAGAGCATCGCTAGCGTGTCTGCTGAGAAGCAGACCCACGCCTTGGTGATGCTTATTGTCGTCCCTCCCTGAAAAGAGAAATTTACGATTATTTTTAAGAATCTGACCTTTATCTGTCCATCTGGTCTCTTGCAAGCCAAGAATATCTAAATTGTAACGGTGGAATTGTGTGAGGACATCAAGAGAAAAAGCTCTGTGCAGAGTCCTCACATTCCAACTACCTATGGAGAGAAAATGGTTAGTGGGATGTTTAAAGAAACTATGTTTATTGAGAGAGGGAATGCCGACAATATCAAACAGCCCCCTAATCGCAGACATGGGGCAAAGACCCGTTCCCCCACTACTAAAGGCTGAAGCCATCTACACTGGAAGACTTCCTCCAATGTAGAATTTGACGATGCCAATAGAAGCAAAGAGTTCAGGTGCCTGCGATGACTTCTGCTCAGGATTATCCACCAGCTGATAAACATATCCTGTGAATCTATTCACTTGGGGCTGTCAACCCACAAACAAAAAGAAAACACAGCGGAAGATTTTCCCTCCACAGAAGCCCACCAGTGCAGCAAAATCAGGATCCATAATCAAGCTCAGAGCCATATATCTGTCCAGTCCAGTAGGTTTATATGGTCAGTACCAGGACCCTGTGTGGTTGACCACTCCTCAGCAGGGTAGGTCAAATTTTGGAAAACATGATGAATAAAAATAGTTAAATTATATATTAATCAAAAGGAAATTTCATCCCAAATAATATTGTATTTAACCTGAAACATGATTTTTATTGATTTTTTTCAGTATTGTATATTTTAAACAAGCCATCCAGAGCTGAGTGGTAGGCACACTTGACTACTGATCTAAGGGACCTGGGTTCGAGCCCTGGATAAGGCATGTTGTTTTTCTGCTGAGGTCCTGCCATCCACTATGGCATATTAACTGACAGGTTCCTGTCAGACCTCTGTGGCAACATTTAGTGTTGAAGTTGGCGATCTTGGCTAAGTGCATAAAGGTTTGTGCACCAAAGCAAAAAAAATTATACTGTCAGAGTGGCACAGCCAAGACAGTGAGTGAACATGCAGGGGGGCTTTTAAAATCATTCAATATAAACATAAAAACTCAATTTTTTTTTACTGAATTTTTTTCAAGGTTAGGGAAACCCTTCCCGAAATTGCCCTTCCATATGAGGGCTGCTTTCCGTGCCAAGGAAGTCCATTTTGCTTCCATATCCAAAATCATTCATTTTCAGAAAACAATATAAATTGTAAGCCAGCAATCAGATGTAGCATAACTATTAAAAAAAAATCAATAATTATTGATCAGTCAAAAAAATCGATAATTTATGGAAATAAAATAAATCTACTGAAATGAAAACTAAGGTTCAATAAAAAAAAAGTAAATACTAACTTTACAAAGAGTATCCAATATAACACAGTAAACATCTATTATGGAAGAGTTGGAAAAATGCATAAAATGCTGGGATAAATGATAAAAAAATTCTAAGAATACTGAAATAGGTTTAAAGCAGAAAAAGTGTAAAATGGAGAAATAAAAAACAGAGGTACATACACCAAAGAGCCAAAACATTATGGCCAGCCCATCTTTATGCAAATCGAAGCAACTGCAGGTAAACAATGGCAGGAGTGAAAGTCATAAAACAGTATAAATAACATCTAATACTGAGCTCTGTTAACCAGTGTTATTCTTGTTCATCAGATGGGAAAAGCAGTGGACTTAGGTGAGTTTGACAAAGGTCAAATTGTAATGGCCAGATGACTGGGTCAGAGCATTTCCGAGATGGCAAGGCTTGTGGGGTGCTCGCAGTCAGCCATGGTTAATACCTTCAAAAAGTGGTCTAAGGAGGAAAAACCCACGAACCACCAGCAAGGTGTGGGCCGACCATGGCTCATCGATCTAGAGGTGAACAAAGGCTATCCTGTATGGTACAAACCAACAGAAGGGATACTGTGGTGCAACTCACCCATAATTTGAATGCTGGTGACGAGAGTAATTGTCACAACACAGAGTACATCGAACTCTGCTGAAAACGGGGCTGCATAGCCACAGGCAGTTCTGAGTGCCCATGCTCACCTCGATTCACTGTCAAAAGCGCCTACATTGGGCACGTGAGCATCAAAACCAGAATTGAATGATTGGAAGGTTGTCTGGTCCGATGAATCTTGTTTCCTGTTGTACCACGTGGACAGCTGGGTACGTGTGTCATTTACCTGGGAAAATGTTGTCACCAGGATGCACCATGGAACGAAAACAAGCCAGTGGAGGAAGTGTAATGCTTTGGGCAATGTTCAGCTGGGAAACCCTGGGTCCAGTCATTCATGTGAAGGAAACTATGATTTGCAGACCAGGTACATTCTTTCATGGCAATGATATTCCCCTCCAGTATTGCCTTCTTTCAGCAGGATAATATGCCTTGCCACACTGCCCAGATTGTTCAAGAATGATTCGCGGAACATTAGGAAAACTTCCAGATATTGCACTGACCTCCAAATTCCCCATACATCAATACAATCCAGCATCTGTGGTTTGTGTTGGAACAGCATATCCAATCTGTTTCAGCTCAACTACAGCTGAGCAGATCCTTTAACTTACAAGAGTTAAAGGATCTGCTGGTAAGGTGCCACAAGACACCTTTAGAAATCTTGTAGTGTTTATGTCTCACTGGGTAAGAGCTGTTTTGGTGGCATGTGGTGGATCAAAATCATATTAGGCAGGTAGTCATAATGTTTTGGCTCTTCAATGTACTTCCCAATTACTTCCAAAAACTTGTGTTTTTAAAAAAAGCAGTTTTTGTTAGTTTTCAGGAGATTTTCAAAACTTTAAAGAAAAATTTGTTGAAAATGGTTCAAATCAAACCTTGTGAGCTTAAATCAGGGGTTCGATTCTGCAAAAAGTAACATTAACAAACAAATCAGCAATACCATATAGCGCTTCTAAGAAATGGAAATCAGATGGCTTTAACAAGTCATTTATATTATAGCTTAATTAAATGTGCATCAAATGAAAAAAACAAAAAAATATTATTTTTCAAGCCCGTTTTATAAGATATATAATATTAATTTTTAAAATGGCAATTTTAACATTTTTAAAAATCAATTTTTTTTTTTTACTGAAAAAGGATACATATGCCCTCAGCCTCTCATTACAGTTCTCCAAACATATACAGATGATGTGGAAAATAGAAGGATTAAGAGATACAAACCAGTCATCTGGTGAAAACTTGCCTTATGCCATTGCCTTTTGTTAATAATTGATTCTCTTCTGGCCACTTATCAACCAACCATCTGCTCTTTAATTATGAAGAATCCTTTAGAATTCTAGTCACAGGTGCTACATGTCCTTATATGTTAATTAAGAAATCAATGAAATGTTTAAACCAAATAAAAAATCTTATTTATACATAAACAAATATGAAAATTTGGCATCATATTTAAAATTTATGAGTCATATGGAATTTATGAACTTATGGCTTGACATATTGCCTTTTTGCAATATATCCAGTGCTTTTTACCACAGAGCTAGATCATATCAACCCAAGATAACTTCAGGGTGTTCAATATCCTTTTGGGCCAAAATAAATTCTCATTCATAAGCTGCCTAGTTTTTATAAAAAATGTATTTTGGTAACTTAAATTTTATAAAATATAAAAATAATTACCTCTAGAGCCAGTACTACTATGGCCACTTGATTCTTTTGATTAGCAGTGACATCTTTAAGAGAATGTACTCCCAGTCCTATTGCATGAGCAGGTGGTAAATCCAACCAAACTGGATCTCGAATGCTATCTGTACAATCTTTTGACAGTGGATAAATGGCACTATTCCCATCACGAAGCATGGCAATTGTTTCATTCTAAATAAAGACAACACTTATTTTAGCAAAAAGATCAATATTTTCAAGTATTTAATTATTTTCATTATCTCCCAAAAGGGTATGTGATCTTCATAGGAGTATGATTTTAGTTCCTTGATTATCTCTGATTAATTTGATAATTAACCACAATTCATGTGTGAAATAAACATATCACAGATAAAAAAAAACTTATTTTAATATTCTTCTAACTTTTTTTTTTAAAAAAAGGCAAATATTGGAACAAGGTTCTTTCTATTCACTAATTATGGTTACCTACTAAATTAGAGATGATATAGAATTCACAGGGCATCAGATAGATAATAAGAGAACTAGAGCCATACTCCTATAAGGATTATATAGACCTTTTTTTATTAATCTCTAAAACTTTTACTTTTTTAGCAGGTGGTCAATGGTTTAAAATATATGACCTTACTTCAAAGACTACAGTAAGAAAACATTTGACTTATTTACTTGGAATAGCAGTCAGAGGTCTGAGCCAGACCTCTGAATTTAAAAAAGTCAAGGGAAAAATAATTACTATTGGAATATCACTTCATGTTATTACCTATCTATAGTACCACTTTGTATTTTTGATGTCTACCCCAAAGCTCTTTTTGCTGAAACTTAGCATCCAGGTAAATTATGTGCTTTCCTCAAGGATAGATAACATTTTAAAGCATAATCTAATAAATTTTCACTATAAACTGTGCTACTTTTTTGTTGCATGAAAAATTGTAATGCCCAAACTGTAATCTGCATAAGTATTCAATAAAAATTTTATATAAACTATTCTCTTTGGACTAATAATTTCATCATTAATCCTTCCAGGGTGCAGCCTAAAAAATTGGCTTACATCCAGAGGCCATTCATTATATTTTTCACTTAATAAAATATTCATCAAATGAAAAAAGTATTATTTTTCAAGTTTGAATTATGTATTTTTATATGATATATGTAAAAAAGTTTCAAAATGTGATTTTGATTTTCAAAAACTTGAAGTTCACATATAGTATTAAAAATGGATACAGCTGTCTTCAGTCTCTCATTTCAGATTCTGTCAACATGTATAATCAGCATGGACCCTGAAAGGGTTAAGGAGTTAATAATAGATATTTTGATTCTAAAAATTTACAATTTTTAGTTTTAGAAGTTCATTGATTTTTTTAGGTATTATGCATGAAAGCAATTTCCAGAAACATGTTCCACCAAAACAAAAAGTTTTCATTGATTCTTTTTTCATTTTGGTGTGTCACAAATTTGCTCAGAATCTTTTATCACACTGTAAATGAAAAAAAGTTTGCAGAACACTGCCTTAGAGCAAGAGGCTCTGCATGCTTCTGCAACATTCAAATCATGCATATTTTCCAGTGTATTTTCATGAAGTCCAAAACCAATAACATCGGAGTATCTGGACAAAATGATTTTATATCCTATGAAGCCATTACTATATTTGGGGTAATATCAGTGTTATTCGGGCAGTGAATACATTTGTATACCTGAATTTAAAAAATGTTCAATAGATGGAAAATAAAGTAAGTAAAAGTGCCACAGTTCTCTTTCAAGGCTGATAGTCAATGATCTATATTTGGAAAACAAGGATCTAAGTGGATGAGGTATGGCAGCCTTGCCACTTCTTTGGATAGATAATGTGACATGTGAGTATATGTTGCCATTATATAAAATTAAATAAATATAAATTAATATATATGATTTTATGTGGTGCAGCAACACATCTTATGGTGTATCAGCTCCCCCTGGAGGATGACCCATCACCATATTCAAATCAACAGAATGCTGTGTTATAAATAGGTATATCTGCATGTCACATTACCTACCTGTAGAAGCATCGACTGCCATGCCATGAAACATGTTGTAGGAAAATAATAGTCAACAGTTGTGATTGACTTACCTGATATGCCTTGGTGCATTATCATGTAAGCTGCAAATTGTTTATTCTTCCTGTTAAATTATATAAGGTACTTAAAGAAATAATTTTAAACTTTAATATTTAGCTTCAAAGGTTAATCCTACTGCTATCAATGTTAAAAGCCTAGAAGTGGTTAACTAACTTGTAAAAATCTATCTGGATAATTCAATCATATGGTAATGGTATGACAAAATAAATTGGCATGGTAAATTCAAGATATTTGTGATATCTTATCTTATTATTATTATTGCATTAATTCTACAAACTTTCCTATGTTTTTACAAGTTGTGCCAATTTGAGCTGTATATTCCCATAAACTTTTACCTTCATCAGATATCATCCCTGCATTTTAAACAACAAAATGATTATACTGTTACAATACCTACCAGTATAAAGCATATTAAATTTCTAAAATGGGATGCAATAATAATGAGCATAAGCTATAGTTAAGTCAATCTTTCTATATTATTGAGACCTTACCACTGCTTTTAATGTCATCTTTATAGAGTGTAACAGAGATTTATATTAAATTTCTATCTACTGCACTGTAATCAACAATCTTTACAAAAAATATTAAAAATTCTAAAGCTTATAATTCTGAAAAATAAAAAATTATAAAAATGAATTACAAATTACTCACTTCTCCACTTATGCCTAATGAAACTAGTCTAGTGTCTTGTCCAAGAAAGGACTGTGTATCAGTTGGAAAAGGACTATCTTGTTCAGCCTTTCCAGTTGCAATATTATACAGAACATAACTTAAACGGCCATTATTTCTCACCACAGCATGAATACCTGAAATTAAAAGTATATTTGTAAGTATTTTATTTAAAAAAAAAAACTCTTATATTTACTTTCACAGTAAATTTTACAAGTTACTTTTATCACTATTTATAATCATGCTTATTATCACTGTACAGACTTCTTTTGTGTACTATTTTGTAACTGAGACTCAGCAAATTCAACACAGTAATGGAAATCACTTTTGTACACATAATGGGTTAATTGGCCAGGTCACAAAGACCCCAAAAGCTCAGAATCGGTTAAAAGAAAGGGACACACTAAATAGATGTTAGGAGACAGATGGAAGCCTCCCCATCAAGGCCATCCAGTGTGTCCTTTAAGTGCACAGGGTCTCATCCAATGGAAAGGAGCCTTTCCAATCCCATCACTGTCCCCTGTCTGACCGAGGGCAGGGTAAGGGTTAGTGGAGATAAATCTCAATGCAGGCACAATTAGGATTCACCTGACAACTGCAGATTATGAGCCTGATGCACCACAAGGTCAACCCCTGCCCCACAAAATATGTGAGAATTGATTAATTGGCATCTCTAACTTATTTTATTATCAATACAAGACTGATTATTAAAGGAAATAGCTCTACCTGATCTACAGTTAGCATACCTGACTACTAAGCCAGCAGGAGAGTCCTTGTGTAAATGTTTGATGTTGTGTGAGAAACCAGGAGGAGCTACATAAAGCTTAGGCTATCTCTGTCCTTTGTGTAGGGGAGTACCTTTGTTCCTTAAAAAAAATGCAAAAACAACATTTTTGCATTTTTTTTAACCCTTTAACAGTAGTAATTTGTACTAATGGGCAATTGGAAAATGTAGAGAGTAATAAATTATTTAGCCCTCACAATGTGAAAAGCATATCCCTTAAAATTAAAGAGTTGGGTTTTCAAATCTCCTAGAGTTAAGAGGGAAGTCAATCAATGTCATAAAATAAAAAATTATTTATTACTATATTGAAATATTATTGAAAATTTTAAAATTAAATACTAATTTTACAAATACAGAGCAATCAGTCAACTTTTAACCAAAAGTAATTTAATTAAACACATATGAATATAAATCACTGTTAGTAAGTTCTCTGGATATCTGTCCATAACCAACAAATTCTACCACCAGAATTACTAATTTCTAGCATAAATATATCATTTGTAATATTACTCAAGTTTTACATTTTCTACATTTTTGCACCCTCTAATGATGCAAATTAAAGCTTTTAAAGTAATTCAAAAAATTTTCATTAATCTCCTAAAACAAAGAAATGTGTTTTTACAAACTTCCCCTCCCTGATAAAAAGACAAATTGTTGCTGCCACTGATCATCACACATCACCACTAAAATATCAAATTTCTAGTCCATATAGATTATATTCAATATTCATTTAAAGTTTTAAAATTTTCCCGCTGTTAGAGAGCACAATTAAAACTTTTGGGAGATTTGAAAAGTGTGAATTGCAAGTTACCAATACCTATAACTCCTCAAAAATTTTTATTTATCTTTAAAGACAAACAATTTTCTCTTAAAACAAAAAAATTGTATGCCCTTTACCCCTGGAGGTAAGGGTGAAAAATCATGATGCAAATGAAAACTTCATAACCTTTACATTTGCCCACCAAAATTTCGAATTTCTAACATAATTACTCTATTCATTTACTATTCATACTTGCACTTTTCATTTAAAATTTTGACATTTTCAATTTCTTCCACTATTAGAGGGTGCAGTTATAGCCATTGGGAAATTTCAAAAGTACAAATTATAATACTTTGTCAATACCTATCAAACTTAAAAAGAAAAAGAATTTTCAATTTATCTTTAAAAACAAAGAAGTTGAATATCTACAGACAGACAGATAGATAGATGATAACATGAAAACATTAGTTCATTTGTTTTTTCCTTCTGAAAACGAGCTAAAAATATGTTAATTATGGCTAAAACAAAAATATCAGATTTCATTAAAGAATGGCAAGCCATTTTAAAATTACAATGTCCTGGACAGAGAATTCCAATATTAATTCATGGGTTTAGAGAGGAACAAAATGATGATAACCTGTTATTGTATCCAAGGTTAGTTTTCTGTCGAAAATACTGATTATAACTAAAACTTAAACCAAATTAGAACCTATCACTGTCCATTATATCTTTTAACCCTTCCAGTGTCCAGCCTGAAAAACTGGTTTACATCCAGAGTCCAAGCTATTTTCTCCCTATGCTCAGTCAATAAAAAGTTTAATTTGAAAATCTTTTTGCCAAATAACTAATGAATGGAATTATGGCATGTTATGTGTCAAATTTATCAGCATTTAATTCTGAATTTTCTGAAAATATAATATTTAATAAAAAAGACAGCTTTATTTTAATAGGGCTTTTATAGAGGCATGTAGCAAAAAAATGAATCTGGCAAAGCAAATAAAAATTTATTTAAAAAAACTAATAGAAATAATTATAATGCACATTAATAGAAAGACTTAATTTCTGAATAACAAAAAAATTAATTTTCTTGTTTGAAGAAAATATTTCTAGTGTTTTTCAATTTTTTTTTCTCAGTACCATACTTTGAGAAAAGTCCAGGATTTTAGCCAATTGTGCTGTCACATAATCAAATTTAAATTTTTTAAAAAAATAACCAAAAAATATATATTAATAATTTTAAAAAAATACCTATCTTCCTATAGGGCGCTAAAAAGTAGAAAATAAACCTAAAACATATTGATGGTGCAATCGATCACTGAAATTCATATTCACTTCAAAAGAAGATATGGCACCGGCAATCTAGTTGAGTAGGTAAATCAATGCCCTATCTTCCTGCGAAGCAAATGCGAATTTAGTGGCCAATTGCACCATTGATATGCTTTAGGTTTATTTTCCACTTTTTAGGGCCCTATAGGAAGATAGGCATTTTTTAAATTTTTTAATTTATATTTTTTGTTGTCACTAAAAAAACCCTACCTTCAAAAACTTTATGCTCATAAACATCGAGCACATTTTACCCCCCATTTGGAGTCCCATGACATTAGAGACATCACAAGCTTTAATTTGAGATATGACTTGTTAAAATCAAACCCCATGAAAATCACTCCCCCCCCCCCCCATTTTATCAGGAGGAATAGTGGGGTCAAAATTTGAAAGTTTACAACCATCATTATATGAGCTTTCATTTGATACCTAACTCATAACTGTAGGACCTCATGTTTAGAAGATATATGAGAATGACTTTCACATTTCCAATTTTTTAGGAGGGAAGAAAGCATGGGTGGTCAATTTTTGATATCTTCGACACTCCCTGAGTCACTAGCTTTCATTTAACATATAGCTTGTTACTTTTTGCACTCAAGTTCAGGAGATATAGGGGAACCAATAATTTTCATATTTCCCCCCCTTTTTATGGGGGGAAGAATACTACAGCTTGTTACTTGCATTTGGAGATGTAGCATCTGTACTACAGAAATGGAAATAAAAGCTTATTACAAAATTATAAAAGTACTAACTTAATGGAGATGATATCCCCTGTGCAATGTGAGTGGATCAGCCCTGTAAGCAACTCAGAATGCAAGCCACTGAATGTAGAGCTTGCATGAGTAAGCAATTAGTGAGGTCCGTACCATGACTTAGTTTTGGCTTCAATCTTGAGAATAATGCATTGAATGCTGGGATGCAAGAAAAAATAATTCTAGGCATATTGAAATAGTTTTAAGGCAGAAAAGAGAGTGTAAAATGGAGAAAAGGAAAAATAAAGGCATGTACTTGGCAAACTGCCCCGCATCAGATGGACATCATCATTACAAGGAAAGCACAGCTACCATTCAGCAGATAATGTTGAAACTGAATGAGATTGCATCCACAAGCTTATGTAAAAAGACTATCCGTCATACCATGGAAAAAGTAGGCTATGACAGTCAAGATCCACATCGTGTCCCCTTGTTGACTGCAAGACACCGAAAGATTGTGTTGCAGTTTGCAAAAGGCCTATTGCAACTTGAGTGCGGAAGACTGGAAACACATCATCTGGTCTGATGAATCATGGTTTGAATGCTATCACACCAATGGGAGGGTGCGCATATGGCATAATAGTTTGGTTCTTTCTAAGGTTAGTTATGGTAGCGAAACATGGACCCTTTGTAAGCAAGATAACATTACACGAAGCAGTAGACCCAGCTTGCAAAGTTGGGGTCACAGAGGCAGGTGGAGCCAGTGTAACAGTTTGGAGTGTATTTACATGGGCTTCCTTGGGGCCTCTCATACCTGTTGAGACTTCTGTCATCAGCACAAGGTATGTGAACATCCTCACTGACCATCTACACCCATTCATAACGATTCTCCTTCTGCACCATGATGCCATCTTTCAACAGGACACCACATACTTCCCGAGTGGAGACCAATTGGCTCCAGAAGAATTCAAGTGAGTTTACCACACACCATTGGCCCTCTTGATTGACAGACCTCAACCCCATTGAGAATTTGTGGGACGAATTGGAAAGATCTGTTCGAGTCCGCGAACCTCCACCGACAACTGTGGATGCTCTATGACAGGCGATCCTCGCTTCATGGGCAGCAATACCACCTCCATGCTTTCAACACCTCACTGAATCCTTTCCAAGACATCTGGGTGTTGTTGAGAGGGCAAAAGGTGGAGCAACAGGCTATTAGGTGTATATAATAATTTATCCATTCATTTTATATCACTGTGAGTCTTATTAAAATTAATATGCTTCTAAATTTGTTTCTTTTTTTTTACTTTAATAAAATTCAGAGTTAAATTATCTTTAATTTGCTATATAACACAACCAATGTCTGTTGATTGTCTTTTTTAATTATAAATTTGACTTGTTTATCTGACTGAGCACAATTGACACAAAGCCTGGACTTTTCTCAAAGTATGGTAACAAGAAAAAAATATTATAAAAAGAAAGTAATTTTCTTGCTTCGAGTAATTTTTTTTCCCAGAATAGCCTTTTTATTCATATGGATTTATAATTATTTCTGTCCATTAGTCTTTTTTTAAAATATTATTTGCATTGTCAGATGATTTTTTTTACATGACCCTAAAAAAGCCCTATTGAAATAAGACTAGTTCATCTTTTATGTCAAATATTTTAAGAAAACCAGAATTAAATGCTGATTAATTTGGCATATTACATGCCATAATTCTTTCATAAATTTTTGGCAAAAAAATTCTAAAATTATTTTTTTTGGCTGCATATAAGGAAAAAATAGTTTGGCCTCTGGATGGAAACCAGTTTTTCAGGCTGGACATGGCTAGGGTTAAATAGACTGCTTCAAAATTATATTATATTCTTGAGTATCTCATGGTGGATGAATGGGCTATCTCAGGAGGCACCAGTTCAGTTCTTTAAATATCTGTAATAGGTGCTATCTTATCTTTTTCTAATTATGTTCTCACATTTTTGTCAAATCATTCTTAGATGATAAGTTCTGCATCTTTCTCTACTCATTGCAACTTAGCAAATTCATGAACCATATTTTATTCCATAACAATTCATAGATTAGGTGACAGGTTTTAAATGACAAACTGTCAAGGAGGAAGTGGGGTTATGAGATTATAACTCCTACCACTATAAGGTGTAATATTTTTCTAGGGCAAAAATGAATTTTGCCTTAGAAAAATAAAAAAAAATTGAGAAAAATAATTTTCAGCAAGTGGTAACATTTAAAGCTCTTTGCTTTAAATGTTACCAGCTGCCATCTGGAAAGAATTTTGCTATACTCTGTTTCTACTCCACAGATCTTTTATCTTGATTCTGGAGCTGCACTCTGGTGTTGCTTCTTCACATTCTTTTTATTTACAATGTTTTTTTTCCTAAGATGTAAAAAAATATCATCATAGTCCATCATCACCTTCTTTTTACTTACAATGTTTTTTCCTCAGACCTAGAAAAATATCATCATAGTTCTTCTTCACCTTGAAATTCACAATCAGAACTGCTTAAAATTTTTCCAACAAAGTTTGACTGGCTTTATCATACAAATTTATTTTTAAAGTAATAACTGGATATTATAAATCTTTCAAAAATTAGTCATGATACTTTCCATATATATTCTGGACACACAATGATAACAGTGTAAATAAATCTAACTTAAGGCAAAAATGCAAATAAAAAGTAAAAACCAAAACTAAACATGAAGCCTAAATCAAACCACATATAAATTTAACAAACCAAAATTTCAAATCCAGCTAAAATAAACCTGAAACTAGAAACTTACACCAGAACCCCCCCAAAAAAGCTGAATTAAAAAATGGCAGGCAAAATCAATTGTAAAACTAAACACAAAATTAGAACTATGTACTTCAGGTCCAATTAACTCATTGTAGTCATCCATGATAATATTTTGCTCTTCACTTTTTAAAAAAAAAACATTCAGAAAAATTACTTCCTAAAAATGATAATGCCTTTGAGAGGGTGTATTACATGGGGGTTAAAAAATTACACTCACCTTGGCCATCTACAGCCATAGCAAGGATCTCTCCACTATCAGCTATGTTCACTTTACGTGGGGTACGCTGAAAACAATCTGGAATACGTGGAGTATTGCTCCCTTTAACCACTTGTAATTCATCTTTGCGCAAGAGTCTACATTCTTGTAAAAGCATGCTTAAATCTTCTCCACCACTTACAACTGGAGTACCATAACTACTTGTTTGTACTGGGTTACTATTTGCACTGGAAAAATCTTTTGACATGAAACGAACAGCAGCATAAGCCCCATCAACCTATAATTGAAAAGGAAAAAAAAATATAGGTTTACTAATTGTAATTACATTAATTAATACATCATACTAATAATTATTTTTCTTGCAAATAATAAAAGTAATTTTCTTGCATTATTTTAGAATTTCACATTTATGTAGCATATTTCTTTCTTAACATTTTGCATCTTAAATAACAATTAAAAATACATGAAATTGTTTAAAAAATAATGCTGGTTTTAGGTTTTGAAGAAATTTTCAGTGTTTACAAATACATATTATGTTTAAATAAGATTTAATGTCACAAAACTCACTGTATTCACACTTCCAGGGGCCCTGTTGATTATACATGCTGACAGAATCTGGCATGAGAGGCCCAAGATGTCTATGTCCATTTTTAGTACAACACATGAAACTTCAATTCTTAAAAAATAGAAATTGCCGTTTTAAAATTTTCTTAAATATATTTTATAAAAATACATAATTCATGCTTGAAAATAATACTTTCTTTTTTCATTTGATGCATATTTTGAGTTTTTGTTACTAGTACAGTATCTGGCATATTACAAAATACACATTTAGTTTTTATTTTCAAAAATCAAAAAGTTCATCATATTTCTCATTTGGCATATGACTTGTAAAGATTGACCCACCCCCTAAATTTTCCTGCCCCCCCCCCTTTTTTTTTCGAAAAAAGAAGGGACATTATTTGAAGGAACAATGATATTGTCAACATCACAAGCTTTCATGTGAAATATAATTCATTGTGAACAATCTCTGTGAAATCTCTCCCCCTTTTGAAGGGAAGATGTGGAGGAAAACCTATGACATTCTGCATCAGAAGCTTTCATTTTACATATAACTTGTTTCTCTTGATCCTCACATTCAGAAGATAGAATCAAACAATTGTTCACACTTTTCCCATTATTTGAGGGAAGAAAAGATGGGGATTAATTTTTTATAGATTATGATCAATATTACCTCTAAGCTGCAAGGCCAAACAGCAACTAAGATGTGCCCACATATAAAAATCCCTTTACTCAGTATTCTGCCATTTCACAAATGAGCACCCTACATAAGAAACTTTCTTCTACAGAAACAAGAAATTTCACTCACATGCATTCTAAAATTTAGAGTGAACATTGCCTATGACACCCCCCACCCTGATGTCACAAGCTCTCATTTGGACATAACTTGTTACACTTGGCTATTGTGTATTACACATCTCCCATTTTTAGGGGAGAAGAATGTGTGAATGTAAAATTTTATAAGCTGTGACAAATACTTTCATTTGGAACATAAATCCTGAAGATCCATCAATGCATTGAAAAGATATGGAGGGAAAACTCTTTCGACATGGTACCAACATATGTTCTCCTTTCCTCCCAATAAGCCTGTTATGACATGATTTGCTGTTTTACAGCTCATATTCCCAATGTCTAGTGATGAAGTTTTAATTAAAATTGAGAGATATGTTTCAGTGCATACTAACAATGGTAGCTAACAAGTCCTTAATGGGATCAAGTATGTATATTAAAAAATGATTTTCTTCCTAAAAAAAAAACAAATAGAAATAGAGACACTTTCCTCTCTAACTACATCATTTCAGCCAAATTGCTCTTCTTTAATTGCACTGAAAATGATGCTCTGGGGAAACTAAAAAATGACAGTGAAACGCAAAGATGTGTTACATTTGTAACACATCTTTGCTTTTCAATAATAGAATTACGAAATTACATTCTCATACAGAGTTCAGAGTGGATAGTACATGGGGTACTGTTAACCTGCTAAAAAAGATGAAGCAAATGCAAAAGAACTTTCTTCCACACACAAAGTACAAATCAAAAATTTTGAAAACAGACTGTTTATATGCAGAGAACTAGCTAAGCCATACTTGATACAAAGGAATTTTGAAAGATTATTTTACCAAATGCAAAGCTTAACATGAGCTCATTCATATATGATGCAGATTTTCACAAGGCACATTAAAATAGCTTCAATTAATAAACCACATTTTTCGTATCAGTTCCTAGTAAACTGGTAATAAAAACAATTTCTTTCCTATAAAAATTTATTGTTTTATATAATTTCACAACATATCACATGATAATGAGAAAAAAATACACTAAAATATATTTTTATACATAAAGCACAGATTATACATAGAAATATAAGGAAGTTCAGCTTTTAAGTCACAGAGGTCTAAAGATATTGGTGGAAAGCTAAATTTTTTTTTAGGAAAATTCCCTGTTATATGCTTTGGTTTTAAATAGCTTAAGACAAACTATTTCAATTTCTTATCAAATTACAGAAAAATACAAAAACAATTATGTCAAATCACATTTCAAATTAAAGTGCTTGCCTCCTTTGAGCTCATTAGGCATCTATCAATACATAATAAGCCTGAATTAGGAGACTTAACCCTTTGCACTCGAAAGTTTTTTGCTATAGGGAAATAGCAACTTGAAGTTTTTTTGCTAAAAAGTTGAATTTTTTTACAGCTAACATAAAAATAAATCATACATAAACAACATAAATCAAACTCATCTTCACTGCTACTAATTTCATCATCTGGCTCCATTTTTATAACCATTAAAACAGACTAGTGTAAAATAATAATTTTAATTAAACACAATGCTGTACTATGATACCACTGCCTGGGTCAGGATTCAAGTCTAGTCTGTGTGCTGTAAGCTCTGAGGCAGTGATGGTCACCAGTGACTATGATGTTAGTGGGCAATTTTCCTTGTGTGGTAGTTTGAAAGAAAAAAAATAACTAAAAAAAATATAAATTAAAAAATACTTATCTTCCTATATGCACTCAAAAAAAAAATAAATAAACCTAAAGCATTTCAGTGGTGCAATCAGTCACTGTATTCATATTCCCTTCAAAGGAAGATAAAGTGGCAACAATCTTGTTGAGTAGTTAAATTGGTGTGCTATCTTCCTTTAAAGTGAATATACATTCAGTGACTGGTTGCACCATCGATATGTTTCAAGTTTTATTTTCTACATTTTAGGGTGCATATACAAAGCTATAAATTTTTTTTAATTTTTTTAATTTACTTATATTTTTTCTTTGTCACTAAAAATACCTATTGTCAGAAACTTGTATTTAATATGACTCATAAACATTGACCCTATTTCTCCTCTCCCTTTTTTGAGTTGGGTTGTTTTACCTCTGAGCAGCACTTTTTTGCACACCATGGGCTAAATGGCCAGGTCACATGGACCCCGAAGGCTCAGAGAAGGTTGGGGGGAGGGGACCCACTGGAATAGCTGTTGGGAGACAGATGGTAGCCTCCCGTCAAGGCCATCCAGTGTTTTCTTTAACGTGCACAGGGTATGGCTCTCCCACATACAGACCCATGGCTTAACGTCCCATAAGATGGACGATGGCCTTTCCAAGCCCAATGGTGTCT
This sequence comes from Ryuthela nishihirai, assembly GCA_038380435.1. Taxonomy (NCBI): domain Eukaryota; kingdom Metazoa; phylum Arthropoda; class Arachnida; order Araneae; family Heptathelidae; genus Ryuthela; species Ryuthela nishihirai. Next base: position 112,315,333 of record JAWZYU010000005.1, on the reverse strand, counting down.
CCTACTGACCGAGGCAAGGGAGGGGGGGGAGTTTTGCGGAGATAAGTCTCAATGCTGACCCAGTTGGGAATCGAACCTGGGAACTGCAGATTACGAGTCTGGCGCACTATCGACTGAGCCATCCCCCCACCCTTTTGAGAGGGAGGGGCATGTTCGAGGTAGCCCGTGACATTGGACATGCCATTAGCTTTGAGATATAACACTTTAAGGTCAACTCCCACGAAATTTCCATCCCCTTTTGAATGGAGAAGGTAAGGGAGGAGAGACGGGAAAGGCATAATTAGAAGCAATCTATGACGGTTCTCATATGAGCTTTCATTTGACACCTAACTCGGAATTACAGGACCTCACATTAGAAAGATATAGTAAATGAACAACTTTCCTTGTTTCCCCTCTTTTAGGAGGGAACAAGGAAAATAGGGTATATTTTAATACCCACAACACTCTCCATGTCATAAGCTTTCATTTAACATACAACTTATGTTCAGGCCTTGCATTTGAAAGTTATAGTACAACAATCCTTCATATATTTTCCCCTTTTTTGGGAGGGAAGAAAGCATGGAGAGGTGGCATTTTTACATTTTTTGTGACACTCTTCATGTCACAAGCTTTCATTTGACACATAGCCCATTACTTTTGGCCCTTGCATTCCAAAAAAATATAGTGGAACAATCGTTTTCATATTTCCCCAATTTTTAGGGAGGAAGAAAGTTCCCTTTGCTTCCTTATCCAATACCTCATTCGCTTTCAGAAAACGATACAAGATTAAAGATTTTTTACCAGAAGACAAAGAAATAATAAAAGGAAAATTAACATATAACCTAATGCAATGTTAAATAAAATATTTGCAACAATTTGTAAGCTGGTCATCCAATATAGCATAACACTGAAAGATCGATAATTTATTGATAGATCAATCAACTGAAAGATCGATAATTTATCGATAGATCAATCAACTGAAAGATCGATAATTTACGAAAATAAAACATATAAATTTACAAAAATGGAAACTAAGGTTTAAAATTTTAAAAAAAAGCAAATTCTAACTTTATGAAGGGAGTATATTCAACATTTGGGAACACTGTAAACAATTTATTAGGAGTCACTTATAACACATGGAATGGAGATTGCACGTGTGAGCCACCTGCATCCTCCTCTGCAGCAAGTCGTAACCTAGTTGCAGCTGCAGTCAGTCTCAGAGCCTTAGAAAGCTCTGTTTTTTAGTTATAGTTTCGATTTGAGAAGCAAGAACAATGCACAGAATGCTGAGATAGATGATAAAAATAATTCTAAAAACATTAAAATAGGTTTAAGGCAGAAAAGAATGTAAAATGGGAAAAATACAATGGAGGTAAGTGCTTTGTAATTACTTCCAAAATATTCCATTTTTAAAAAATAGCAGTTTTTTTATAAATTTTCAGGAGATTTTTAAAATTTAAGGTAAAATTTGTTGATAATAATTTAATGTGAGCTTAAATCTGAGGGTTCTCATAGCATAGAGTAATGTTAACAAACAAATTGGCATACCTTATATCAGATCAAACAAATGACGATTAGATGGCTTTACAAATTATTTATATCCTGGTTTAATAAAATATGCATCAAATGAAAAAAAAAGTATTATTTTGCAAGCCTAAATAATGTATTGTTATAAAATATATATATAAGAAAATTTTCAAACTATTTTCACTTTTTAAAAAGTGATTTAAAAAAAAATGGATATTGATGTCCTTTGCCTCTCATTTTAGATTCTGTCAATGTATACATATAACCTGGACACAAGAAAGGTTAACAAATCCATAAACTGACAAACTGAAAAATGGCAAGCAAAAAGCAATAGAATGGTAGTAAAAAAGGTCAACACTGTACAAGGTGACTTCACACTCATAAGAGTTTTCTGTTCATGGCAGTGGTGTAACTCTGTCTTCTTGCCTGGTTATTTGTTGTTGTTGTTGTTTTTGCAATGTGCAGTACACACGTTTTGTTCGGCTGTTGCACTTTGGGGATTTTCTTGGTTTAGTGCCTACAAGTTAGGTGCAGTAAGGCTAAAAAAAAGTTCAATACCATCAGAGGCATAGGCTAACTTTTTTCAGAGGAGAGGTTCAATTTTTTTAACCATTCAATGTGAACTTGTGAATTTACAATTTCTTTAAAATAAAATTTTGCCAAGAGGAAGTTGTGGGGAGGACCCTTTTAGCTTAGCAGTAGAGAAAATGGCAAAAACATCACTGATGAAACTATGTCACCCTTCCTCCCATCCATCATTGCATCATTTCTGAGACAAAAATCCTCTGTTTCAAAACATAAACCCTCATTCATTCCCATGAAAATTGCTTATACCATCTACCAGAAGCAAACAGTATTGTTATATGCAAAAAATATTGCTTGAATTCATAGCTATTTCGTGAACTTTTGAAATACCATTTACTGCAATTTTGTGATGGCTGCCAATTACTTAATTCTATGATTTATCACACACTTGGGAACAATAATCACTTTTACCTCAAATTCATTCAAATAATGAGTTTTGGCACAGTGTCTTATATTTCTCACCATACCAAGCTTTAGGAAATCGTAAAGGGCATTCTGTATGGATATTTTTCGCAAGGAAATTTATGCATTTACTTGAAATAGCTTTTAATTTATATTAAATTTTTGCAATAGTATTGGAGGTTTAAAGCTCACCTTTAGTACTCTACCAATTGGTGCATTTTTAACATCTTCTACAAATATTACATCTTTGAGTACCCAAGGTTCTTCCTCCTTACGATCTCCATCTTCTCGAGAAGGAATACTCTGTCTAGCCTTCCTCTCTGTTTAAATAAGCATTTGAAATACATTTCTCATTATTGATTTTATTACAAAATATTCTGAATAGTTACAAAATATAACATAAAATCTAACCAGAAATTCCATAATCACAATAAAAATATTAATATATACCTGATGATAAACATCTTATGAATTAGCCATGTTTACACATGAAAAGATTGATTTACTGTGGCAAGGCTCCTACTCTAGTGCCTTATGTCCTTCTGTGGGAAAGATGCAAGGCTTAAGTAAAAAGTAGTCTTTGTTTTCATCGATATTTCTTATAGCAAATTTGCTTGTGTAATGAAGCTTTTTGGCTGTCCCAACACATTCATTATAAATGGGTTTGACTGTATATACAAATATGATAATTGTTTGTTTTCTTTGGACTCGTGGATAATTTTTGGTTTTTTTGAATATCATTAAAAGTTTGAAATAATAATTAAGGATAATAATAAATTTAATGAAATAATAATTGGAATTCTTCAGTGCCATAATTCCAAAAAATTAAAATATTAATAAAATGAACATAAACAGGGATATATATATATACATCTGGCCAAAATGGTCTCAACATGACAATTAAGAAAGTTAGCCAAGGTGAGAAATGGGGGAACATTTTATGGAGGTGGCCATGACCAGTGCTTTTTGCCCACTTAAGTTCTCTGGGGTGATGGGCCTGATGACCTACATCAAAGTGCATTTCAGAGGTTGAGAAACACTGTACAATGGATTCTAAAAAGTAATTAAAAAAACACAAATCTACATAAAAAGAACAAAAATAAAAATTTATTAACAAGTTTACTTCTGTGAACACAATGATCCTTCAAGTTTCACAGTTATGATAAAACGTTCAACAGCATCACCTGCTACACACAATGCTTCAAAAGAGAAATATGCAAGGCTGTACTTTGTATACCTTGCATATGTTTTTAAGATCAGCTTAGCTGTTATAGAGGATGATTTTGACTGATTCATTTCTAGTAAAAATGTGTAATCATGGCTTAAAAATTATAACAAAATATACTATATGTTTGCATATAAAAATAAATACCCCCTCAAGCAGCGGCTTGCCACAGAGGTCTGACAGGAGCCTGTCAGTTTATATGCCACAGTAGAAGATCTGAGAGGATGGCAGGACCTCAGCAGAAAAACGACACACACATCCATGCCTAAAATCCGGGGCTACCCTTTTATTTTATTTTTTTAATTATTTTATCAATTCTCTACTCTACATGGACCGGTAGCCTAATTAAGTGCCCTGTATCCTCATAAGTAAGTTATCGTGTTTTGGTATAAAACATGACCTATTCTGTTAGTTCCTTCAAGACAAAAGTTATAAACTTTTTTGCATGATGAAAATATTTTGAAATTAACTCTGCTACCATATGAAATTATTTTGAAAAATTGGCACTTTAACCCTATCTCTACCATAGCCCAAAATGGCCCAAACTGCCAAGCAGAAGGTAGTGAAGAGGAAGGAATAGCATGGATTGGATGAGTCCATTTAAAATCTCAGCCATTTTGGGCGAGTATGGTACTGAAAGGGTTAAGGGTTAATAATTTGTTCCAAATGCCTAAAATAAAATCAATAACTAAAATATCTTAACTTCAGTGACTTTACATAATTTTACTATATTAATCCTTTAAGTGTCAAGTTTCTACAATGGGTTGAGTTTTTACCTCTAAGTGGCAATCTTTTGCACATAAAGGCCTAAATGGCCAAATCACAGATATCTCAAGGTCTCACAGAAGGTTAGGGGAAAGGGACCCACTGGACAACTGTTAGGAAACAGATGGTAGCCTCCTGTCATGGCCACCCAGCATGTGTTATATACCATATGTAATACCAGAGGTCCTATGCAAATGATTTCAGTGATGAAAGCATGACATCACATAGAATCAGAAATAAAGACAGTCAGTGAAACAGTGCATATGTGTTTCAGTTATGCCAAGGTTCTAAGACCCTCATAAAAGCTGCAGTAGTAAACAGCAGGTAAGTCAGTGAAACAGTGCATATGTGTTTCAGTTATGCCAAGGCAACAAACATAAGTGCATTATCAGTAGCTAAGCCAGTTCGAATGGGGCCATATCATGGAGACGCACGAGGCAAGTTGTGTTGCCTATCACATAGTCGACCATCTCGGTCACATAGTGAGCACTGTAACATGCTGTCTAGAGAGGTGGAATAGGACAGCTCCCCACAGACATACAGCAACACGAGAGGATCGTCTCATACAACAATGACAAGCAAACTATAACCCCTGTGCAACAACTACAACAATTCAGCACAATGTGGCATCTGCAATGAGAGGTTGAATTACAGGCATGGCATTCTCTGCACAGGTGCCTCTGACTGTTAATCACCGCCAGGCACATCACCTGTGGTGCATCAAGATTGTGTCATGGGAGGGGGAATGGCACCACATCATCTTTTCAGATGAGTTATGCTTCTGTTTGAGTGCAGATGATGGTCACATAAGGCTTGACATCGACATGGCCAGCAGTAGGATCTGGCACATATCCAGAAGCACCAAAGTACCCACACACCTGACGTTCTGCTGTGGGGGTTCCATTAGTTATGACTCCAGAACACCTTTAGTGTTTGTCTAGGGAACTTTAACAGCTCATTGATATGTTGACATTCTGGTGCTACATTGTCTTACCTTTCTTGTAGAGCTCTCTTAGTGCCATTTTTCAGCAGGATAGTTCCCACATGGCATGCATTGTTCAGCAATGTCTACCGGATGTCAACACCACCTTGGCCAGTTATGTCCCCCAGATTTCTCTCCTATACAGCACAGGCAACACATGTATGGGAAGTGCTAGGATGATGTCTCTAATAGCACGCACAGCCAACACACACACTGGACACCCTATATCTCCATTTGGAGGAATAATGGCAGAAAGTGCCTCAGGACACTATTAGGTACCTGTATGCATAAATGCCAGGGCGTCTGGCTGCATGCATCACCACAAATAGGGAATATACCCCACATTGTGAGACCACATTGGGGAGCCCCTAAACACACCCTTAATAGGGGTACACACCTTTAATATGGGTTGGGTTGTTTTACCTCTGAGTGGCACTTTTTTGCATACCATGGGCTAAATGGCCAGGTCACATGGACCCTGAAGGCTCAGAGAAAGTTGGGGGAGGGGACCCACTGGAACAGCTGTTGGGAGACAGATGGTAGCCTCCCATCAAGGCCATCCAGCGTGTTCTTTAACGTGCACAGGGTATGGCTCTCCCACACATGGGGTCACGGCTTAACGTCCCATCCAACGGACGGCAACCTTTCCAAGCCCATCGGTGTCCCCTACTGGCCGTGGGCAGGGTGGGGAATTTTGCGGAGATAAATCTCAATGCTGACCCAGCTGGGACTCGAACCTGGGAACTACAGATTATGAGTCTGGCACGCTACTGACTGAGCCACCCCCACCCCAACCCTTAATAGGTATGCAGGTGATTGTGTGATTAATCATTACTACTTTGTAACATTTCATTTTCCATACATAGGATAGAGAAGAAGTCTAGAAGTTACTTCTAGCTTTTACAGGCTTTCTCATTCAAGGACATGCTCTACTAAGACCAAAGTCACTGCTGACCTCAGTTAAAGCTAACACAACACACAAAGTTTACCCTTCTGGAACAGAAGCTAGCTCCCTAACCACTAAACCCAGTTAAGGCTGCATGCTCTACCACCTTGCTCAGTCTCACTGAAATTTGAGGCTTGCTTCGTGGTGTTGCATTTTTGTGCCCATGAATGTATTATAATTCACAAAAAACATAAGCACTATTTGTTTCTCATTCAAATAATGCCTATTTTGTAAATATCACAAAACAAAGGAGAAAATGATACAAAATGGTTTTGTAATGATTAAAAAACAACGTATCACCAACACAAACAAATTGACAACATTTACTTACTATGTGGCAATGGACTAGATGCAGGCTCACTACAAGTTGAAGAAGCAGGCGATGGGGGGGGTGGCATTTCTTGGCGATCAACCTTACTTTCAGTTTTAGCTTCTTTGCTCTCTCTATCAGTTCGTTTTTCACTAGAAATAAATATAGTAAACAGTCAACAAACAACACAAATAATTATTAAGCTGATATTACTACAATTATCTAAAAATAATGTACCTTTGTTCAGTTTAGAGGGAAGCAGAAAGCATCCAGCTCAATAGTTGAAAAGTGTGTTGAAACAAGTTTCAATTGAACCTCCCTTATAAAAAGAAGAGATAAACAACTCACTCTTTCACTTTTCTCTAACCTACTGGTCTGAAACTTTCATAAATGAAAATTTTATACATATATATATATCCTTTTAACATGTAAATCTTTAATAGTTCCTCACACAGAAAAGTTGCATTTCTGCTTCATATTTAACAACATATTTGTTCTCACAAATTACAATATCTCAGGTCAATGAAACTCACATTACCACTATATAAATAAAATATGCAAATTACATTTGGTATTTGCAGCTTTTAATTTCTTTAAAAATTGATGTTCAAATGTCTGTTCAAAATGAAACCTGAACTTTGCTATCAAGAATTTCAATAATGTGTTGTCAGTTAAAGAAGAATGAAACTGTTTTAATTTTCTTCACTCTGCTGAAAATCCTTTCACATTCACTATGGGGAATGATTTAAATTGCAAACATTACTTCTGTCAATTTGTCATATTATCATCTTTTGGCATGTTTTTAAGTAATATTATGCAATATTACTTAAAATATTTTCATTTATGAAAGTTTCAGACCAGTTGGAGTGGCATTCCCCTCTTAGTCCTAGCCATGTTGGGGTAACAGATCAAGATCTTATCTGCCATGGATCAGGAGTGATCCCTCAAAAGGTGTTCTTATTTTTTTTCCTCACTGAAGCCCACTATACATCAATCCTTCATTCATTAATGCTAATTGTGTTGAAATGTTTGCATTGTGCTGAAATGGAGCTGCAGAATATATAATGCCTATTGTTTCCATTTGCTCTGCATTCAAAACCACTGCAATTTTTGGATTAAATATTTAACACTTAAAAATGGTACTCAAGCAATGTTGCTATCTGTGCACCTTCAGCATTTATTAGGACATCCTTTCTGAATTGAAAGATGGGGGAGGGGACTGAGTGATCTTTTCTGTCAAACAGGCCAATTTAAACCTTTAAAAATTTTAAAATCTTTGCAATGTACACTAAAATGGCCCAACCAGCTGGAAGATTCTTAGTCTTTATACTTGAGCATTATGGTATAACTATGAGCTTGGTTTCCATTTTCTGGGGAGGGAAGTAATTGGATCATTTGGACAATTACACTCCCTCCTCCCCAGAAATGAAAGGAATTTAAGGATCACTCAGGAGGTGAACACATTTCTTCCCATTACACAAGATGATCAAGGAATTCCAATGCACCATGCTCCCAGTAGTGTAGTCTTAAAGAAAATACTCTGACCTGAACTTATGTTTATTGGGAAGTCAAGAGTTCGTTATGCTACCTGGCTCACAATTTTTTTCTCTAAATTTGATATCGATGTTAAGAATTATTTTGTATCTTTTAATTGAGGAAACATTGAGAAATTTATTAAGCAACTGCATTAGTATACTCATAGCATACATTGCCATCTACTTCAGGATGCTGTTTGTCAGCAGACACTGCTTTCAGTGACACAGGAATTGTATACTACAAGTAGAAAAATTAATATCATTAAATAGAGAAGATCTTTATCAGAGGGCAATAGCACAGTGGTCAAAGCACCTGACATGTTATCAGGAGGTCATGGGTTTGGATCTCACCAGGCTCAAGACAATATTTCTTCTAAATTTGATATTGATGTTAGGAGTGATTTCATACCTTTCAAACTGAACATCAAGAAATTTATTAAATACTTGTGCTTCTTTTGAATCACTGTACCTTAGAGCATGTTTTTCAGTTTAATCATCTTGGGAGTTTTGTAACAGATACTGATGATATGTGACATGAGATAATGGTGAGAAAACACCTTATGGCTAAGACTTCCAAGAATCTGTGCAATTGTGGAAAATAGGCAGATACAACAAAAGACTTAATCAATTACAGTCTTTAATTGTTAAAAATCAATTAATCTAAAATATTAGGTTAATAATTTGATCCTTTCTAAAGTTTCTAAAGTATACTTGGGACTCTTTATAAGCAAGATAACAGGAAATGATGCATTTGATTCTAGATGTTTACATGGCATCTTGGGTACTGATGGTTTAACTATGTAAATAATGATGAGATTAGATGAGTCAATGGCCATTTTTTTAACATCATCTTATGTAGGGAAAAGACTGTATTGGTTTAGCCATATTGATCACATGCTGAACTAAAGATTAGCAAATAAGAATTATGAATGTGTATAAATGCCTCAGAAAATGGAGGAGATCTAAAACATGAAGGACGGACAATGACAAACAGCCTCTTTTTAAAATTGGTCTACAGTGGACAGTAGTATTCTGGCTCACAATGATGCTGCCAGGATTTGAGTTCAATCCTGGGATGGTGTGGTTGTGTGTTCATATATTTTTTGTGTATTGTACAAGAAACCAAGACAAACATGATTGAACTTCTAGGTTATCTATGTCCTCTTGAAAAAAAAAAACTGAAATGGCAATATCTCAGGAAAAAATCATGTTTGGAAGATACTAAGTTGCCCATTCTAATTAGACTTCCATAGCCCATACTGTTAAACATGGCAGGTAGGCAAGTGACTGAGTGTTTGTTCAAATTTTCAATTAAAATATGTTTAAGCTTATGATCTAACGTAACAAATATAAAAAACTGTTCACATTATTTTTAAATACTATATTATTTCTCCCTTACTTTGAACCTGGAGGAATGATACGAAAATGGCATGTGTCAGTAAGATTCCATGCTGCAGACATTAATTGGCCAACTCTTGGGACACTTCCAGCTATCGTAAAACCTACAGCACCAGGATGATACATTGGACTATTCCTCATGCAAACCTAATGAACATAAAAAGAAATTCAGTTCAACATGAATCAGTATACATACTGGGGAAACATAATTTAATAATTTCACAAAGGATGTATCCCCATAAACAAGAGCATATCATTGTAGAGCAGATGATGGTACAGTATGATAACCAGTCGATTTTCAGTTTGTACATTCTATTATTCACATTATGCCAATTTTTTTAACTTATAATTATCTACTACACTTTCTTCCTAATACTGTTATTTATTGTTCAGAAGGAAAAAAAATATGTCAAAGGTGCGTAAGAGTTTGTTTGACTAAAATTGTAAAACATACAAGTTGATAGTCTTCTCTCCATTTGATTTCTCATAACAATGCATCTCTAGCATTTTCCTTTCACAACAGATCCTGCCTGCCAGAAAATGGTAGTTTATCAATAATCAGATTTTCATTAAGGAATTTTCCTGTAGATTTCTCCCGTAGATGTTATTATGTCTAAAGAAGAAAACCTGCTGCTTCTTCTAGTCATTGAGTTGTCTGTCTGCATGATCTAAATTAAATGATTATGATGAGAATTAATTAAACCCACACTAAAAGTTTGACACAAAACATATGTCCATTGATAACTCTTCCCATCGATGTTCTTTCATAGTTTTCCACAGTTAATGTACTATTCCAGTCACAATTGTCATTGATAACACATTACTCTATTCACAAGATAGGTGTTGGCAGCACCCCCAGAAATTTCAGACACCTTTTGAGGGATCACTCCTGATCCATGGCAGATAAGATCTTGCTTGATCTGTTACCCCAACATGACTAGAACTAAGAGGGGAATGCCACTCCAAATTTGGGACTGATCTCTCAAATACCTGGAAACACAGGGAACCAAGAATTTCTGGCACTGATAACATCATATACTTGTCCACTCAGGAATTATGGCTGTTGCATAATATTACTTAAAAACATGCCAAAAGTATAAAGCAACAAAAAACAATGATTTGTGTGACAGTCCTTGAAATTTTGTGACAGATTTAATTGAGGCTTTACTGGTTTTACAATTGTAGCACATCAGCATTTTTTTTTAGTTTGCAATAGACTCTGTTACTTTTTCTTTAAAATTCTAGAGCAACAGAAATGAGGTTTACCTGACACATACAGAGACTTCAGAAATTTCTTTAGTATTTAACACACATTTTCGTGTTTAACAAAATTTGTTTTAAGTTTTTCATTAGGTTATAATAATAAACTCAATCACAAAAATGTTAAGAAACATAATTACATTTACAAAAAAAAGATAATTGCATATGTAATTAGAGTTATATTTTTAGTCAACAATAAAGTGTTTTGATCTCTTAAATTTGCAATTTGGAGTTAATATATATATATATCTAGTTATTATTATTACTGTAACAGTAGGTATAAAAACAATATCAACAATGATAGGATTGTTTACCCTCTGAGAGGCACTTTATTGCACACAATGGGCTAAATTGCCAGGTCACAAGGACCCCAAGGGCTCAGAGAAAGTTGGGGGTAAGGGACCCACTAGATAGCTGTTGGGAGACCTGTCAAGGCCATCCATCATATTCTTTAATGTGCACAAGGTATAATTCTCCCACACACGGTCCATGGCTTAATGTCCCATCCGATGAATGGTAACCTTTCTAATCCTCTTGGTGTTTCCTACTGACCAAGGGCAGGGTGGAGAGTTTTGCAGAGATAGATTTCAATGCTAACCCAGCTGGGACTCGAACCTGGGAACTACAAATTACAAGCCTGGTGCGCTACCAACTAAGCCACCCCTGCACTTAACGATTATTTTTGCTATTATTCTGTACTGCAATTATATAATAAACAAACCAAATAAAGCACTGAAACACAGTTTCTTTTTCCTTTAATCTTCAGAATTTCAAGAAAAAAAAAATATTACTAAGCATTTTTAAAAGCTTTCCTTTTAAAAAAAATTTTTTGCATTCAACTTTATAGTTGGTTAAAATCTGAAACAATACAAAGAACTAGTGGTGAAGGAACAAAGTTGATTTATTTACCCTGGTGGAATTTTTAAACAAAAACAGGTCTGGAAATTATTAACATATTTAAAACAAATACTGGCTGGAGAAATGTAATTTTCAGATATCTTTCCATATTGGCAGTTTTGTGACTATAAACCCATAAAAACTATATATATAATGTAGAATTAAAAAAAAATTTTTTAACTGCTTTGAAATTATAACCAAGAAGAGAATTATGCACTAATATTACTATTTCAGAGTGTTAAAAAATTTTTGCATTAAAAAATGCATCCATTATTTATTTTAATTGTTTTGGGGATATTACAACTGAAATGCACCTTCAATGGATAAAGTTGCTCAGTTCAGCAACCTTTTACAGAAATTCATACAATGAGATCATAAAAGATAAGATGGATCAAACTTGGGGGAAAAAGGACAGTTGTTGCACTGTAATAAATAATAATACATTATGCAAAACAAAGAATTAAATCAGTTGCAAAATAGGCAACACTGCTTTTAGTACCAAAAGCACACATTTAGTGCTAACTATACACAAAATGCAAATACAACAGAAAAAAATATACACATACCTGAACACCAGTTGTAACCTCAGAGCAAAATGATGATGACTGTTTTTTAGATCTAGCACGAACTTTTTCCCATAGTTTTTTCCGTTGATTAAATGGTGCTACACCCCTAAGTGGAAAACAATTTACTTTAGAATTTACAACTTACTTGATATGTTTAAATATTACAATTACATGTTATAACTGTTATACATCATACATTACTTAATATATTACCATTAATATATCGATATTATAAATAATAGATTAATCTTCCATTCTATATTTTTCTCTGTTAAAGATTTTTTATGATTATTTTAACTTCTTTAAGGACAGCTATATTATTTTGAGCTTTGTTTTCAACAAATCTCTACTCAAAATAAATGCTATAATTTACTTTTGCTGCAGAATGGCAAATGAGACATGGGACTTAAGAGGATATTATTTAAGACAGTTCAACAATTTTGGCCCTACTCAATAAATCAGTTATCACATTAAACTGTGCACAAAACAGAATAGGCAAAAACTAAAGGCTTTTTATTTGCCCAGTTTAAGCATGAAATGTTTTAAATGTTTTTCTATAATAACTGGAATATAACAAGAAACCAGTTTCTTTTTTTTAAGACTGTATGTTTTAAATAATTTTCTTTATGGTTAACACCAGAAATTTGGATCTAGAGATTATTTGCTGATTATTTTTGATTATTTTTTGCTGGAGCCACAACTCAAAAATTCTGCAAAATTTTCACAGCCCTGGCTCCACCTTCAGAATTTTGCTCTTGTCACAGCAAAACTGTCATATAACCTAACAATCAGGGCTGTGGAGTTGGCACACAAAATCTCTGACTCCAAATCCTCAATTTTTTTTTTCTATCCGACTCCATGGATATATTAACTAAATCTGCTAGAGTCTAATGGTTGTAGCTATGCTATTATGGCTTTTTTATTCATGAAACAAAAAATTAACTGAGCATAAAACAAAAAAATTAAATTTAAGACTATGACAAAATCAAAATTTCATTAAATGCAATCAAAAATATAAAAATTTTCCTGCAAAATTTACTAAACTAAGGCCAAGGGTGAAAATCTAAACTTTATGAATAACTTGTTCTTAGTGCATTTACCAGAGATGAAGAAGCCAATGTCAATTGGATGGTACACACTGCACACATTTTGGCAAAACAAAGATTTAAGTTCAGCTCCAAAATAGGCAATACTTCATAGGAAACTATGTAACTTCTTCATAGTAAGTAATTAAAAACACCTATAAATTATATGTTATAATATGTGTTATAATATAATCATATGTTATAACTGTATTACTTGTAAGGAAATACTTTCCATGTATATGGCATGTGTCTGCCGCATGAGGCGAAAATTGCCTGAACACTCTCTACATAGGAAGTAGGTTGAAATGGTTCATATCATCAATTAGAGGAGATCTTGATCGGCGGCTGGTAGCTCAGTGATCCAGAGCACCTGACATGCTATCGGGAGGTCGTGGGTTCATATCCCACCTGACTCAAGACAATTTTTCTTATAAATTTAAATTGACTTCAAAGTAGTAATTTATAGGTTAATGCCAAGTGTGTCGAGTTTATTGAATAATTAAAAAAATCCACTTGTGACCAATTAGTGCAGTCAATAAAATGTTTTGTAAAGAAGTTGCCCATCTCAATCATATTCCTTACAAAATACAAACAATATTTATTAACTGCATAAAAGTAACTGTCATATAGATGTATTGACTGTTAAAAGTATCTGCAAAGAAGCTTGAAGACTCCCTGACAAACTTCAGATAGATGTCCTAAACATTAAGCAATTATACTCTCGGAACTTAACATTATCTGTTATATATTTTAGAGTTTTTCTGTGTGTTTAATCAAGAACTCCTAAACAGTAAGAGAGCTGGCCAACCAAATTCTATAAAACAGCTTACTTTTGTCATACCTTAAAGCAATGCAAGTCCCTAAACATTCTCATCATCTTCCTATTCCTCAAGCAGCCATTGGCTATGAAAGGTCCAACCAGACTGCACAATTTAGTTCTCCAAGTATATCTATCCTAAGCTACATCTGCTGCATCTCTCTACTGCACACCAATTCTAACAAAGTCTTGTTTGACGTTATCTGCCCACCACATCCCACATCTCCCCCTCTTTATGCGGCCTTTAAGAACACTGTTCATAACCCTATTCACCAATCTATAATTATCCAAATGAGCAACATGGCCAAACCAACAGTCTCTCTCTCTGTTGGTTTGGCCATATATGCAACTTAAAAGAGGTTGCCAACTTCTATGTTAAACCTCATCATTTCTTACAAGGTCAAACCATCTAATGCCTAAGATACTGCAGAAATATCTAGAATCAAACACATCAAGTTTCCTGTTATCTTGTTTACAAAAAGTCCAAGTTTCACTACCATAACTAACAGTAGAAAGAATCAAACTCTTATACAGCCCAATTTTATTCTTCAGATGTATACGCCTATTTCTCCACATTCTCCATAGATCCTTAAAAGTCTCAGCAGCAATCCTTATTCGTCTGTTAATCTCATGCCGAACTTCACCAGTAATTAAACTGTGGCCTGCTCAAGACTGCAACCATTCAGATTAACTCAATCAGAGCCTGCCTGACCAATTTTCATCACTTTAGGTTTCTCTCTGTTTATAACCAAACCTACTCTACTACCACTCTCATCAGCAGCTCGAATGAAAGAGTTCATCTCATCAACAACATTTGCCAAAAGGGCAAAATCATCAGCATAATCTAAATCAGAAATTTTCAGATCTCCGGACCATTTAAGCCCAAAATCTTTCCCTTGCAGTGAATTTTGCATAGCATAATAACAAAGTGAAAAGGAGACAAATTGCACCCTTGTCAAACATCAGAGCCCACATAAAAAAAACCTTTTAAACTTTGGTGGGGAGGGTAGGGATATTCTAAATGAAACAATTTGGTCATCTGTTGGATGGGACGTTAAGCCATGGCCCCATGTGTGGGAGAGCCATACCCTTGTGCTCATTAAAGAACATGCTGAATGGCCTTGAAGGGAGGCTACCATCTGTCTCCCAACAGCAATTCCAGTGGGTCCCTTCCCCCAATCTTCTCTGAGCCTTTGGATCCTTGTGACTTGGCCATTTAGCCCATTGTGTGCAAAAAAGTGCCACTCAGAGATAAACAACCCAAAACAATTAACTAACTTTTCTGTGAATCGTTTTTTTTTTTGCATTGCTTAATTAAAATTAAATGCACATTTAAACTGCTGTAATCAGCACTTCATCAAAAATAGCTAAAATATGTTTCTTTACAAGATTCTTCTGGTACAGCTGGGAAACTTTTTCTTTTCAGATGTGGGACTTACAAAAAATGCACAAATTCTATAGGAGGTTGTTTTACTATGTATGTTTTTTGGTATGAAATTTAATACATAGGATATAATACACAAAAATGGCCCAATATAGCAAGCATACGAAGGGGTAGGGAAGAATTTTAAGGACAAGCATGCTAATAATTGGATGGGTTTGTTCTATTTTCACCTCAAAATGAAAATTCCATAAATGCAAAGTGCTAATGTTTTATGTAATTTTGTGAGCATAGTAATTTTGAAATCCTTACTAATCATTTAGATGCAGGGCTGGATTTATGCATAAACTAAGCTACAGCTTGGGACCTCACGATTATGAGGGGCCTCAAAAATTTAAGTTTACTGTATCATGGAATTTTATATTCAAATTAATCATTGCACAAACACCGCTCCTCTCAGCTTTAAACAGTCATTATTGTAACCAATTGTGCTAGTATAATGTTTTTACCACATCAAATTAATATTTATTTTTTAATGTTCCTTTCAATCAGAATAATAAATATATAGTTTATTTCAACATTAGGAATTTTGGGGCCTCTTAAACCTATTGTAGCTTAGAGCCTCAGAAGGTCAAAGTCCAGCCCTGTTTAGATGGCATTTGATTTCAGATGTGGAGGCATAAATATTCAGCCACAAAATTTTACAGGCCACTTGAGGCAGCAAAAATAATATTAAATCCAAGCAAAAAACGTTTATTCAATTGGGTTGTAAAAATCATTTCTTTGTGGGGAGCAAAAGGAAAATTTATTTGAGGGGCGTCCAAATAGTAAGCTTGCTTGGAACTCTTACCAGCACTGGGTGTGGCTCTTCTGCAGCTATGGCCTACCACTAAATTCCAGAGATGAATGGTTGGTTGGTTGTTTTACCTCTGATTGGCACTTTTTTGCACACAATGGGCTAAATGGCCAGGTCATCAAATCATTCAACATTTGTATTCCTAACTTTGTTCCCTCAAAAACTTGGTTTTATTGATTGCTTATCTGTACCAAAAGATAGCTGTGAGTAGGAGCCAAATGGTACTGGGAGTTACAAAGTTGCATTTGAGTGCAAGCAGCAAAGCATGTTGGTAGCCAGGTCAGTAGCCTCTCCATTTAGTGTTACAGGTGCAAGAGTGTCAATGCGGTCCCCTGAAGTGCATCATTAACCATAACATTAGTAAAATTTCATATTTTTTTTCTCATTATCAAAGAAATGACCATACTCCAAATTTTGTATGTTTCTATGAAGCATAATGTACAACATGTCAGTTTAAATTTTTTATATATGGGGCCACATTACTTTTTTCACATTTTAAAATTTTCAGTTTTTTCATTTTTTTTTCAAAATCCTATTACATTTCTTAAATTTGTTTTTTTTACGAATTTACAATCCAAATCTACATCAGTACACCAAGTTTGGTCGTCTCATCTACCATAGAAGCAAAGAAAAAGAAAAAAAAAATGTTTAGTCACAATCACAATTTGTATATTTTCCCCTTAGGATAAATGATTATAACTTTTTACAAAAAAATTTTGACTCAAAATATTTTGGACAATTAGACATCTTATGTGTACTAACATTTATGCCAAAGATGATTGAAATCTGTGATGGTGGTAACTTTTTCCAAAATTTTGGCTGATTTGACATGGAATGATCCCAATATTGGAGTTGATTCATCATCATCATCATCATCCTCAAGCAGCCATGGGCTACGGAGGTCCAACCAGACCGTGCAATTTAGTTCTCCAAGCAAGTCTATCCTGAGCTACATCTACTGCATCTGGCCACTGCACACCAATTCCAACAAGGTCCTGTTTGACATTGTCTGCCCACCGCATCCTAGGTCTCCCCTTCTTTCTGCGGCCTTTAGGCACACTGTTCATAACCCTATTCACCATTCTATAATTATTCATACGGGCAACATGGCCAAACCAACGGAGTCTCTCTCTGCACAATATGCTGCTTAAAGGAGGTTGCAAACTCCTTTGCCTAATCTCATCATTAGTTACAAAGTTGAACCACCTAATGCCCAAGATACTGCGTAAGCATCTGGAATCAAAAGCATCTAGTTTCCTGTTATCTTGTTTACACAGCGTCCAAGTTTCACTACCATAACTAACCCTAGAAAGAACCAAACTATTATACAGTCTAATTTTAGTCTTTAGGTGTATACGCCTATTTCTCCACAATCTCCATAGATTCTGAAAAGTCCCGGCAGCAATCCCTATTCGTCTGTTAATCTCATGCCGCACATCACCATTATCTGTTACATAGCTCCCAAGATAATTAAACTGTGACACCTGCTCAAGACTGCAACCATTCAGATTAACTGAATCACAGCCTGCCTGACCAATTTTCATCACTTTAGTTTTCTCTCTGTTTATAACCAAACCAACTCTACTACCAGTCTCATCAACAGCTCGAATGAAAGAGTTCATCTCATCAACATCATTTGCCAAAAGGGCTAAATCATCAGCATAATCTAAATCAGAAATTTTCGCATCTCCAGCCCATTTAAGGCCAAAATCTTTCCCTTGAAGTGAATTTCGCATAACATAATCAATAACCAAGCTAAAGAGAAAAGGAGACAAAATGCACCCTTGTCGAACACCAGAAGTAATGCTAAACCAATTGCTACAAGCCTTACCAACTCTCACACACGACTCAGTGTTATTATAGAGAGCTTTCATAATGTTAACTAACTTGTCTGGTATACCATATGATCTCACAATCAACCACAAATTATGACGATCAACAGAGTCGAAAGCCTTTTTGAAATCAACAAAGCTAGCAACCAAAGGTTTCTGAAACTCTAAACATTTCTCAAGAATCTGCCTAAGTGAAAATATCTGATCTACACATCCCCTACCACTTCTGAATCCACATTGCTCATCACGCAATTGACTGTCAACCAGATTCTTAATTCTATTAAGCACAATCATGGAAAGAACTTTACCTGGAACAGAGAGTAGGCTGATACCCCTATAGTTATCACAAGAACTGCGATCACCTTTTTTGAAAATAG
This sequence comes from Ryuthela nishihirai, assembly GCA_038380435.1. NCBI lineage: Eukaryota > Metazoa > Arthropoda > Arachnida > Araneae > Heptathelidae > Ryuthela > Ryuthela nishihirai. Next base: position 112,296,608 of record JAWZYU010000005.1, on the reverse strand, counting down.
GGATAGGTAATAGTATAGGAAATAGGTAGGTATAGGAAAATAGGGATAGAAAATAGGGAATAGGAAAATAGCTCTGGTAAAATCCTTTGGAACCATGCCTTTATCATAAAAGAGATTCAGAATTTCAGTCATCCAAGTGGTAACCGAAACATTCCCAGCTCTAAGCATTTCCGTAGTAATTTCATCTACCCCTGGGGATTTATGAAGTTTAAGTTTAGAAACAGCCAAAATAACTTCAGATTGTGTTATAGGGCCAACATTAAAGCCACCAATGCATCTATCATCATTGCAAACAATGGGAGTGGAACTAACTACATTGTTTAGAACATCACTGAAATGCTCAGCCCACCTAGCCATGACAGAGAATCCTCCCCTTCTATAACCTTACCTTGTTTATCCTTCAATCCTTGTATGCCTGTCCGTTTTCTACCACACAAAACATTAACTATCTGGTACAGCTCTCTGCTGTTGTGCTGTCTAACTGCTTCCTCGGCTTTGTCAGCCAAACCATCAAGCCAAAGATTCTTATCAGCAGCTAACTGATCCTTTACAAGCTTATTAAGGTCTCTGTAATGCTTTCTATTAGGACTAGTAGGGTATTGATTAAGGGCATTCCTGCAGTTCTTTCTTTCCGAAATAAGCTCAAGTGCCTTATCACTCAGATAATTTTGCCTCTTCTGCTCCTTTTTTCCTAAAAGAGTACTGTTAGTGTCCAAAAAAGCCTGTTTAAAATGATCCCATTCTTCCTCAACTTCAGTAGTAAGCAAACCATGACTGTCATAATGACTAAGTAACCTATCATGGTAAGCTTTGGCTATAACTGGATCTTTCAGAGCTTCAGTATTAAAAGTAAATTTTTTAACCCTAGCACAACACTTTTTAAGTTTAAGTTGCAACACACTTTTAACAAGGTAATGGTCAGATCCAATTTCAGCTCCCCTATATGCCGTGGTATTCCTAACAGAACTGGCCCATTTGCTGTTAATTAATATGTAATCAATCATATTCTTATGCAGCCCATCAGGTGAAACCCATGTGTACTTATGTATGTCGCGGTGTTTGTAATAAGTGTTAGTTATTCTGAATCCATTGAGTTTACTTACCTGTAGGAGACGTTGCCCATTGCCATTGCAGCTACCAATACCAAAAGGGCCTATTACTCCTCCCCAAAGGTCAGAGTCAGTACCAACTTTGGCATTGAAGTCACCAAGAACAAGGGTAATATCTCCTTTCTTGACAGAATTCAAAATATCCTGAAGTTGTCCATAAAACCTATCCTTCTCATCCTCATCGGCATCCTCAGTGGGGGCATAACAGCAGATAACATTCAAGTCTTTAACGCTTGTCTGAAATTTTGCTGTAAGAAACCTTTCATTAATGCACTCATATCCTAGAAGAGCATCGCTAGCGTGTCTGCTGAGAAGCAGACCCACGCCTTGGTGATGCTTATTGTCGTCCCTCCCTGAAAAGAGAAATTTACGATTATTTTTAAGAATCTGACCTTTATCGGTCCATCTGGTCTCTTGCAAGCCGAGAATATCTAAATTATAACGGTGGAATTCTTGTGTGAGGACATCAAGAGAAAAAGCTCTGTGCAGAGTCCTCACATTCCAACTACCTATGGAGAGAAAATGGTTAGTGGGATGTTTAAAGAAACTATGTTTATTGAGAGAGGGAATGCCGACAATATCAAACAGCCCCCTAATCGCAGACATGGGGCAAAGACCCGTTCCCCCACTACTAAAGGCTGAAGCCATCTACACTGAAAGACTTCCTCCAATGTAGAATCTGACGATGCCAATAGAAGCAAAGAGTTCAGGTGCCTGCGATGACTTCTGCTCAGGATTATCCACCAGCTGATAAACATATCCTGTGGATCTATTCACTTGGGGCTGTCAACCCACAAACAAAAAGAAAACACAGCGGAAGATTTTCCCTCCACAGAAGCCCACCAGTGCAGCAAAATCAGGATCCATAATCAAGCTCAGAGCCATATATCTGTCCAGTCCGGTAGGTTTATATGGTCAGCACCAGGAGCCTGTGTGGTTGACCACTCCTCAGCAGGGTAGAAAAAAAAGAAAAGTAGCCATAGCTGTCCAGATCAGTAGGCCACACTAATCTGGCAGCCCTCCCCTTCCGTTCACTTCCACAAGAGAGTATCTCTTTTGAAAGTTACTAACGGTCCGCACCACGAGAAGGCGGGGTTGGACATTAGGTGCTAGGCCTGGCCGGTTCTATGCATCATCACAGGGGATTGGTGCATAGCTCTCCTTCCAGTGACTACCTAGCTACCATTTCCTTATCCGGGGCTTGAACCCAGGTCCCTTTGGATCAGTAGCCAAGCATACTAACCACACCATTCACAAATTTATGTACAGTACACAATGGCCTTGTGAAAGCTATCCTTGATAACAGATACTATGTAAATTAGGTTGAAAAACATTTCAGTATTGGAGGGAAAAAGAAGCATGAGGCAAAAAACACTTACCACCAGTATATTGCTCCTGATTCTAAACGGGCACATGTGTATAATGAGCAAACATAAAGGGAAGAAATTTTTTCCTGCTGAAATTCTGTAAATAACTGGGCACAATGCTCCAGTTTAGATGAAACAGCCGATAGAGTTTCATCTATCCATGTTGCTGTTTTTCCATTTTCAGTTGCTACTGTAGCTCGAACACCTCCTGTAGACAGAAGTACTATTTTTTCTCCAATCAAGCCTAGTTGAAGAGATTTTGGATGAAAAATACCAGGGTTCTGAAATTTAAATTGACCTTTTTTAAACCTGAAATCTCTTAAAAGTTAATATCATTGCAAATAATCACATAGAATTAAACTAAACATACACAAAATATATTCACATCTTGTTGATATTAATATACAGTTGACCCCCATTATATCCAGAGTTCGAGGTAAAAGGACAAACTTTTAACATAAAAATAAATAAGGGTTGTGTTATAAAGCATGCAAGAATCAAGATTAAATTTCAAGCTTAATTATTAACACACAATTTTTTACATTTTAAGATTTGAGAGCAAAATTCTACAAAACACATACAACAAATAAAAACTTTAACCCTTTGCACTCCAGAAGTTTTTTTAGTATGATTGTTAAACAGTATTAGTATGTTGCTGTAGCAGCACCTATGGAGTGCAAAGGGTTAAAATACTATAAATTCAAAATTAATGAACCTTGTATTTCTTTTACATGCCATTCATTCCATGTGGAGTCAGTTGGGTTGTTTTACCTCTGAGCAGAATATTTTTGCACACAATGGCTTAATGGCTAGGTCACAAGGATCTCGAGGGCTCAGAGAAGGTTGGGGGAAGGGATCAATTGGACAGCTGTTAAGAGAGATGGAAGCCTCCCGTCAAGGCCAACCAGCATGTTCTTTAACATGCATAGGGTATGGCTCTCCTGCCCACTGCGCCATGGCTTAACATCTCACCAGACAGTTGGCAGCCTTTTCAAGCCCATTGGTGTTCCCTACTTACTGAGGGTAGGGTGGTGAGTTTTGCAAAGATAAATCTCAACACTGGCCCAGGTGAGACTTCAGATTATGAGCCTGCCCCACTATTGACTGAGCCACCCCCACCCAATTTTGTAGAAAATCTTCCCCATTTCACAAATGGCCTTTTTTTTTTGTTCATTAAAAATCATTAAAAAAATGAATTTGTTATTCATTAAAAATCATTAACATTATCTAGCCCTTATTTTAATGTGAAATGAAATAAAACAAATAAAAGAATTGTACCTCATAACTGAAAGTTGATCATTTTGAATCATCTTGGAGCTTGTTTGGCTTACAAAATACATAGTAATATATACTCAGTAGACATTGACTTATGACCACCACCCTCTATGATATATTAATGAAAGTTCACTTCAAAGTTATATAATTTCTAAAATAAATATTTCATATGAAAATGTGGCTGTAGATAAATTAAAGATCTAAATCAAAGTCTATCTAAATCTCTATTTTCAACAATATTGCTTCGTATTTAACCCTTCAGGTGTTCACGTCATCTGTATACATTCGGAGAATCTGAATTGAGAAGCCAAGAACACATATGTATCCATTTTTAGTACAATAAAAAATCGATTTTTTTTTAAATAAAAATTGCCACTGTAATTTTTTTAAATATATATCTTATAAAAATATATAATTCAGGCTTCAAAAATAATATTTTGTTTTTTAATTTCATGCATATTTTATTTAAACTACAATATAAATAATTTTATAAAACCATCTCATCTGATTGTCATTTCTTAGAAGCACTAAATGGTATTGCCGATTTACTTGTTAATGTTCCTATTTGCTGAAGCAACCTTCTGATTTAAGCTTACAAGTTTGATTTGAACTATTATCAACGAATTTTTTCTTAAATTTTCGAAAATCTCCTAAAAACTGCCATTTTTTAAAACGGTGTAGATTTTGGAAGTAATTACAAAGTATGTACTGTCATTTTTTCTCTTTCACACTCTTTTCTGACATAAACCTATTACAGTATTCCCAAATTCTTTTTAGCATTTTTTCTCGGCATTATATGCGTATTTCCCACTCTTAAAATCGAAACTGGAAGTAAACACATCCTCCTCAGAAATTCTAGTTGAGGCTGCATTTAATTAGTTATGCTTCACTGAGGCAAACAAGAGGCAGATGGGCGACACATGCTATCTCCATTCCGTGTGCTATAAGTGGCTCCCATAGTGTTTCGATCCAGCATATTGGATACCCTTTGTAAAGTTAGCATTTACTTTTCTTATATTTAAACCTCACTTTTCATTTCAGTATATTTATTTTCAGAAATTAGCAATCTTTTGGCAAATTGGTAAGTATTGATTTTTCATAGTTATGCTACATTGTATGGCTGGCCTACAACTTGTTGCTGTGAATATTTTAACATCGTATTAGGCTATATGTTAATTTTTATTTTATTATTTATTACTTTTCCAGTAAAACTTTGATCTGATATCATTTTTTGAAAATAAATGAGGTCTTGGATATGGAAGCAAATTCATTTCTGTAGATTTATTTCCATTAGTTAGCAATCTTTTGACTGGCTGATTTATCGATCTTTACGAATTATGCTAGATCGGAGGCCGGCTTAAAAGTTGTTGCGGATATTTTATTTAACATCCCATTAGTTTATATGCAATTTTTCTTTTATTATTTCTTGTTTTTTTTTTGTAAAAAACTATGAGCTTGTACCATTTTCTGAAAATGAATGTCTTGGATATGGAAGAAAATAGACTTCCTTGCCACGGAAATCAGTCGGCATGTGGGAAAGCGATTTTGGGAAGGTGTCCCCTCCGCTAAACTCAGGGTGAAATTATTATTCCCCATCTAGAAAAAAATGTTTTTTTTTCATTATGAGTTTTTATGCTTATATTGAATGATTTTAAAGGCAACCCCCTCCCCCTCCGGTGCCTTCGCTGTGTCATACAGCCAATATAATGCTAATTTTTTTTTTGCTTTGGTGCACAAACCTTTCTGCACCTAACCAAGATCGCCAAACTTCAACACTCAAAGAAAAAATTCATAATGTTTAGCAGAAAAAGCAGCGAAGGAAGTTTTTTTTCTATTTTACAACCAGTTCAAAAAAATTATGTGAATGTGAGAAGGCCAAGTCACTTTGTATAACACTGGCTGTATTTAAAATATACGATACTGAAAAAAATCATTAAAAGAAATATAAATCATATTTCAGGTTGAATATTATATTATAGGGAGGAAATTTCCTTTCGATAAATATATAATTTAACTATTTTTATTCAGCAGGTTTTCCAAAATGAAGCATTGTATAGTGCGATCTTTTTTTTTTTTCACCATATCGCATTGAAAAAGGCTTATTAAAATCAGTATGCTTGCAAATTTGCTTATATTATTTTCATAAAATTCATAACTAAATTCTGTTTAATTTGGTATATAACATGACCTATTTCCATTGATTGGTTATTTTTTTTTAAAATTATAAGTTGAATTGTTTATGTGACTCAGCACAATTTGCTGAAAGCCTGGAATTTTCTCAAAATATGGTACCGAGAAAAACATTACAAAACAAGAAAAATATTTACTTAAAACCAAAAATTTTTTTTTGTTATTCAGAAATATATAGTCATTCTCTTCATGTGCATTGTAATCATTTCTGTCTATTAGTTTTTTTTTTTTAATAAATTTTTATTTGTGTTACCAGATGCATTTTTTTACTACATGACTAAAAAAAGTCCTATTAAAATAAAATAAATTATTATAAGCTTGGCTGTTGAATTAAAATAAGCTTGGTTGCTGAATGTCTTTAAAGATTCATTTCTTGCACTCACCATCTAGACTTCTTTCCCAAGAACTTAGGAGCTGTCAGTGATGAGCATGGGGAAAGATTTCACCAGGATATCCGAACCATGGAGGTGAGATATCAAGGAAGGTTGGACCCAGTTCAATAATTCAATTTCTGGTGTCAGGTGCTTTAAGTTTTAAAGTATGAAAATCAATTTTGAACAGAGGCTTTCTAAATCCAGAAAAAGGCTACTGATCATCATCATCCTCCTCCTCAAGCAGCCATGGGCTACGGAGGTCCAACCAGACCACGCAGTTTAATTGTCCAAGCATATCTGTCCTGAGCTACATCTGCTGCATCCAGCCACTGCACACCAATTCTAACAAGGTCCTGTTTGACATTGTCTGCCCACCGCATCCTAGGTCTCCCCCTCCTTCTGAGGCCTAGAGGCCTCAGAAGGCTATTCATAGCCTCAGAAGGCCTCATAACCCTATTCGCCAATCTATAATTATCCATACGGGCAACATGGCCAAACCAGCGCACACTAATATTATTATTATTATTACTCCACAAAAGTCAAGGGCAATCCATGGCTAGTGGACACTTTTCAAGTGGCCTGAGAATATTGCAGCACAAAGAATTAAATTTTTGATCTCTTATTCTTGAGGTATTTGTAGCCTAAATTGAATTTACAACTATATCGATCCACATGACATCACTTTGTACAGAGCGATCAGTTGAGTTTTCTAAATGTACTGTTCAGCTCCTGATAACAAAGAACCCTGAACTTGACTCTCACTCTAGTAGAATCCACTTTTAAGGAGCAGGAGATGGCTGAGTTAGGGTTGTTGTAAGACTCCTTCACTCGGTGCTTTCTGTTTTCTAATCAAACTTCTTTCCTTGGACCCTATTTTCAGGAATTAACATCCCCCAAAAAACATGCAGATGCACAGAGTTAGATAGCAGAAGTGTGTCATGTATTCTGTGATTTTATTTAGTCTAGTATTGCTGTTCGTGTTAGGCCCATATCATATGTCATATTTTGTGAGTGGAAAACAATTGTTCCATTAGATTTTTTATTTTTGGCTTTCTTTTATTTCTAAAATGCTGTCAAAGTAGATAGCGACCATGTGTTTCAAGAAAGATGGAACACTTAATATATTTTTATACACCTGAAAAATAGACCTACACATATAGCATGTTTGATTTGTTGTCAGTTTCTGCCATTAAAGAATGTAATATAAAAAATCACTACATCAGTAAACATTCTACTTAAAAAAGTTATCAAGGTCAACAAAAAAAAGAAGCTTATGGTTACATTAAACATGCAAAAAAAAAAATTATACCAAAATGTCTCAAGACTCCAATGCTACTGTGTGTGCTAGTTTCATTATTAGTGAGAAAACTATTCTGATGGTGGATGCATAAAGGAATGGCAGCAAATAATTTTGGATATGTTCTATCCAGAGAGAAAAATTATGTTGATAACGTAAGATTATCCCACAGAGTCGTAATCAGGTGGAACAATGAGGTTGCTGCCAATATAGGAAATGAATCTGAATATTTTTCTTTGGCTCTTGATGAAAGTCTGATGTTTCTGACACAGTTCAATTAGCATATTTGTGCATAGAGCCTATGTTGATTTCCATTAAAATGCATTTCATTTTTATCTTAATCATGTTTACTTTTAATTTCTTGTATATCTAATCTTCATTTTCTTTTCGTAATCAGCATGTATATGTAACAATTTAATGTTTTATATTTATAATCAATGCAATTACCTTAATTGTGAAATTATACAGTCAAATCAGGGCATTGGTGCAGGGGAGGGGGATAAAATTTGAATGTTTAATGCAGCAACTAACTCACGGCACTCTGAAAAATCCTCATGCAGCCTGCCAATGAAAAATGGTTGACCATCCCTGATGTATAGTATGAATAGTTTCTTTCCTAAATACATATAACAATTCAAACTGTACAAGTTAAAATAGAAATTGAGAAGACTGATATAAAGCACAATTAAATATAACATTTGAATATAATTATTAACAATAACAAGCAAAACATACACAGTTCAGCACTATGTTGGAAAACAAAAGATAATTCTTACCAACTCTGCAATGCAACTAATTTATGTGTTTAAATATTAAGGAAAATGTTGACAGAATACTTCTTGGTTATTACTATTTAAAAAAAATTAATCTTACCTCAGTGTTTCTATATGGTTCAGAATCATTCCATTTCCACTGACACAGCTGTCCTCCTGTATTTAGTGCTACTAATTCTGAATACAGAGCTCCCATTTGTACAAATCGACCACTTTGTCCCAGCTACAAATAGTGTTAAATATTGAAACAAATATTTATTTAAAAACAAAACAATATTTTCATTCTAATTCATACCAGCAATTCTTTACTGTACAAATATTATAGTAAATAAGAATATTCAAGTTGTTGTAAGAATCCCAGTCTTAATGTAAAAAAAAAAATGAAAGGCTATTTTGATCAGAATAAGGTAAAATTTATAAAAAGCATTTCATAAAATTTTAGTTAACTTATCCCATGTCCAAGCCATGTATATACATAGACAGAATCCAAAATCAGACAATGAGGACATCTGTATCCATTTTTAGTAAAACAAAAAAAAATTACTTATTAAAAATAAAAATTGTCATTTTAAAAATTTCCTTTATATATATCTTATAAAAAAATAATTTAGGCTTGCAAAATAATACTTTCCTTTTTCATTTGATGCACAATTTATTAAATGGGATATAAATAACTTGTTAAAGTCATCTGATCACCATTTGTTAGACCTAATATATGGCATTGCCAATTTATTTGTTACTCTATGCTGAAGCAACCCCCTGACTTAAGCTCATGCTTGAACTATTATCAACAAATTTTTGTTAAAGTTTCAAAAATCTCCTGAAAATTAATAAAAAAAAACTATTTTTAAACACAGAAATTTTTGGAAGTAATCAAAGCATGTACCTCCGTTGTATTTTTCCCATTTTACATTCTTTTCTGCCTTAAACCTATTTTAATATTCTTGGAATTATTTTTATCATTTATATCTTTCTACTATGGCATATAAACTGACAGGCTCCTGTCAGACCTCTGTGGCAAGCAGCTGCTTGAGGGGGTATTTTTTTTTTTTTTTTTTTTATATCTTTTATCCCAGCATTCTATGCATCGTTCCCACTCCTCAAATCAAAGTTATAACTAAAAACAGACTTCTTAGGCTCCAAGACTGGCTGCAGCTGCAACTAGGTCACGGCTCACTGCAGAGGAAGATGCAGGTAGCTCACATGTGCAATCTCCATTTCATGTGTTATAAGTGGTTCCATAATAGATTGTTTACAGTGTTGTTCCCAAATATTGGATATACTCCCTTCATAAAGTTAGTATTCACATTTAAGCCTTAGTTTTCATTTCTGTAGATTTGTTTCATTTCCATAAATTATCAATCATTTGGTCAGTTGATTTATCAATAAATTATTATTAATCTCTCAGAGTTATGCTATATCAGATGGCTGGCTTACAAATTGTTGCAGTTATTTTTTTATTATTTCTTCATTTTTCAGTAAAAAAAACCTTGATCTTGTGATTATTCTGCAATTTGGCAAATAATAATTACCAACAGTAATCAGTAACTAATAATTTAAAATGTCCACTGGCTGAACCCCCCCCCCCCACCCACCCACCCACACACACACACCACCACCCCGTAAACTTGGCTGTGTCACTATGACGATAGGGCTTTTCTTTTTTGCTTTGGTGCACTAACTTTTTGACAGTTAGCCAAGATTCCCATAATTAAACACCCAAAGAATCCATTAATGCTAGTAAAACAAGCAGCCAAGAAAGTATTCCTCCATTTCATAAACAGGATAGAAAATCCCATTAATATGAGCAATCCAAATCATCTTGCATAACAATGGCCCATGTTTTAAAATATACCACACTGAAAAGAATCATTAAAAGAAATAAAAATCATGTTTTGGGTAAATATTGTATTATTCAGGAGGAAATTTATTTTCAAGTAATATATAATTTAACCTATTTTATTCATCACATTTTCCAAAATTAAGCCTTAATAGCCGTCCCGTGGCCGAGTGGCGCTTGGCTACTGATCTACGGGACCTGGGTTCGAGCCCCAGATAAGGCATGGATGTTTGTGTCGTTTTTCTGCTGAGGTCCTGCCATCCTCTCAGACCTTCTACTCTGGCATATAAACTGACAGGCTCCTGTCAGACCTCTGTGGCAAGCAGCTGCTTGAGGGGGTATTTATTTTATTTTTTTATAAGCCTTAATTGCATAGTCAATTTATTTTTTTTTTACTACATCACTATCAAAATTCAATCATTGTGCCACAGTTAATCTTGCTTAAAATGAATCCAGAGAATTTCAGTATGGATTCCTCAACACTCTATTCTGATTTAAAAAATTATGTCAGGTCAACAAGTTAAAAGTATTTTATATTAAAAATAGTAAAGCTCAATAATTCTCCAAGATATTCAAACTTCTGATACTGAATGCTATCCATCATTTAACTAAGAATTTTAACATGTAGAGTAGTTCTGACAACTTACATTTATATACTAAACTGAAGATTCCGATAGTATGAGAAGTATACTCAAAAAAGTGGTCAGGTAACAGTTTAAAAGTGCTTTGGTACTGTAGGTGATGTGAAAAAGTCTCAGACTTGTAGATATCATAGGAAAGTATTTTAAACCATATTATTCATAAATATAAGATGAATGCCATTCTACCTTTTTACCTGAAAATCAATGTATAAAAATGACTGTTCAGTTCACTTAGGCTGCTGAAGATGTTTGTCACTAATAAGCTAAATTATTCTCAGCTGTCTAGGCAGACTTGATAAGGGTTTCTACGTAATGGTATACATTTAGAGGTGTTTATCAAAATAATGGAAACGTGTACAGTTTGTGGAGAACATTTTATTAATAAGCTGTAGACCCACCTTGGACATTCAGAACAGATACAATCCAACATTGAATAGACTTATACAAGTCAGGCACATACAGTAATGGAATGTGGGACCATTCTTCTTGTAAAATATGTCACAACTGTGCCAGTGATGCTAGAGGTGGAAAGTGTGATCTGAGCTTGCACTCCAGATATTCCCACAAATGTTCAGTAATATTGAGGTCTGGAGATTGAGGTAGCCAAGGTAGCTGCTGTACCTCATTCTTATGCTCTGCAAACCACAACTAGACACATTTCACACAATGCACGGGTGCATTATCCACTTGAAACCAGAGACTGTCATTAGGGAACAATGCATGCAACATTGGGTGCAGATGGTCCTCAAGAATAGATTCTTACGTTGCAGTTGTGACATGACCCTGCAGAATAACTAATGGCCCTAAGGAATGCCATGATATGGCATCCCATAGCATAGGGATCCACCTCCATGCTTCACAGTTGAAACCAAAAAGTCAGGATGGTGCACTTCTGCAGGTTTAGGCTAGAGTACACTCTACCAATGGTGGGAAACAATGTACACAGTCATATCAGAATAACATGACCACCTACCATACATATACTATGGTAGGCAGTCATATTATTCTGATACGACTGTGTACAGCACGATTCATCATACCAGATGACATGTTGTCAGTCTTGGACATTCTAGTTTTTATATGCTTTGCACCACCTTACATGTTTTGTTGCATTTATGTTGGTAATCAGAGGTTTGTGGATCGCAGCATGGCCATAAATACCAGCACGATGAAGTTCCCGATAAACTGTTATGACAGAAACAGGATCATTCCAACTGGTGTTCAACTCTGCTGCTATTTGCGGTGTCATGGTCTTGGTTTCCGCTGTATAATCCATGCCAATGTTTGCCTATCCCTATCTGACAACTTTGTATGGCATCCACAATTTACACATTTGCAGACAGGGCCTTGTCCTTTTTGATAGGTAGTCATAATCTTCGATACAGTTCCTCATGTTACACCTATTATTTCCGCCATTCTGGTTACTGAAGTTCTTGCAAGATGCACACTAATTAACACTCCTTTTTGTAGATCACTCAGATCTGACATTGTTGACAATTACACAACAGCTATTTCATCTGTGGCACTGCTACGTAATAGCCAACATCATACTTCTCCCCTTTATATACCTCACATTGTGGGTGATGTCGTCCCTGTGATATACATGTAGCAGATTGCATGTACTCCATTCACCATCAATGTTTCCATTATTTTGATAAACCCCTGTTGGATTTATTGGAAATATGAGTTGGTTGGTGTTACAGTTATTTATTCTTAGCAGCACTTTGTGCACACATTTAGATAAATAGCCAGGTCACAAGGACTCAAGAGTTCAAAGAAGGTTAGTGAAAAGAATCCACTGGACAGCTGTTAGGCTACAGAAATCTCCTGTCAATGCCATCCAGCATGTTCATTAATGAGCAGTTTTGCAGTTTAATATTGATATCAAATTAAGAGGAAAAATTGTGAGCCAAGTGGGATACAAACCCCTCATGTCAAGTGCTCTTACTGCTGAGCTACTGGCAACTGAAAAAACATTAAAGACTTCAACGTTATCAGTTGTTATGCCCCCACTGAGGACACTGTTGAGGATGATAAAGATAACCACATCTTTATCATCCTCATTCAGGATATTTTCAGAATATTTTGAAACCTGGAAAAACTTCAGGATATTTTAATTCTGTCAAGAAAGAAGATATTACCCTTGTTCAAGGTGACTTCAATGTCAAAGTTGGTATTTCAATGCCAAAGTTGGTACTCTTTACAAAAAAAAATCAATGGATCTAATTTGAAGATCTCAATCAATCTTTGTACTGACTCTGACCTTTGGGGAGGGGTGTAAGTCCTTTTGGAATTGGTAGCTGCAATGGGCAACATTGCCTACAGGTAAGCAAACCTAATGATTTGAAAATAACTGACACTTATAAACAACGTAACATACATAAATATACATGGGTTTCACCAGATGGGCTGTAAAAAAATATGATCGATTATATATTAATTAATAGCAAATGGGCTAGTTCTGTTAGGAATACCAGGCCATATAGGGGAGCTGAAACTGGATCTGACCATTACCTTGTTACAAGTGTCTTGCAACTAACCTTCAGAAGTGTTGTGCTAAGGTTTAAAATTTTACCTTTAACATTGAAGCTCTAAAAGACCCAGTTATAGCTAAAGCTTACCATGATCAGTTACTTAGTCATTATGACCATCATGGTTTGCTTACTACTGAACTTGAGGAAGAATGGGACCATTATAAACAGGGTTTTTTTTAAACTAACAGTACTCTTTTAGGAAAAAAGGAGCAGGCAAAATTATTTGAGTGATAAGGCACTTGAGCTTATTTTGGAAAGAAAGAACAGGAATGTCCTTAATCAATACCCTACTAGTCCTAATAAAAAGCATTACAAAGAGCTTAATAAATGTGTAAAAGATCAGTTAGCATCTTTGGCTTGATGGCTTGGCTGACAAAGCTGAGGAAGCAGTTAGACAGCACAACAGCAGAGAGTTGTACAAGATAGTCAATGTTTTGTATGGTAGAAAATGGACAGGTATCAGGGACTGAAGAATAAACAAGGTAAGGTTATAGAAGATGAGGATTCTGTCATGGCTAGGTGGGTTGAGCACTTCAGTGATGTTCTAAACAATGTGGTTACTTCTACTCCCATTGTTTGTAATGATGATATATGCATTACTGGCTTGAATGTTGTCCCTATAACACAGTCTGAAGTTAGTTTGGCTATTTCTAAACTTAACCTATATAAATCCTCAAAGGTAAGATGAAATTACTATGGAAATGCTCAAAGCTGGGAATACTTCAGTTACCACATGGATGACTGAAATTTTGAACATCTTTTATGATAAAGGCATGGTTCCTAAGGATTTTACCAGAGCTATCATTATCCTTATTTTTGAAAAAGGTAATCACAGTTCTTGAGATAATTATTGGGGTATCAGCCTACTTTCTGTTCCAGGTAAAGTTCTTTCCATGATTCTGCTTAATAAAATTAAGAATCTGGATAACAGACAATTGTGTGATGAACAGTGTGGATTCAGAAGTGATAAGGGATGTGCAGATCAGATTTTTTCACTTAGGCAGATTCTTTAGAAATGTTTAGAGTTTCAGAAACCTTTGGTTGCTAGCTTTGTGGATTTCAAAAAGGCTTTTAACTGTCATAATTTGTGGTTGATCATGAGTGTCTGGTATGGCATGGCAGACAAGTTAGTTAACATAATGAAAGCTCTGTATATTAACAGTGAGTTGTGTGTGAGAGTTGGTAAGGCTTGTAGCAATTGGTTTAGCATTGCTTCTTGTGTTCGACAAGAGTGTATTTTGTCTCCTTTTCACTTTAGTTTGGTTATTGATTATGTTATGCAAAATTCACTTCAAGGAAAGATTTTGGCTTTAAATGGGCTGAAGATAGGAAAATTTCTGATTTAGATTATGCTGATGATTTAGCCCTGTTGGCAAATGATGTTGATGAGATAAACTCTTTCATTCGAGCTGGTGATGAAACTGGTAGTAGAGTAGGTTTGGTTATAAACAGAGAAAAAACTAAAGTGATGAAAATTGGACAGGCAGGCTGTGATTCTGTTAATCTGAGTGGTTGCAGTCTTGAGCAGGTGTCACAGTTTAATAATCTTGGGAGCTATGTAACAGATACTGGTGATGTGCAGCATGAGATTAACAGAAGAATAGGGATTGCTGCTGGGACTTTTAAGAATCTATGGAGAGTGTGGAGAAATAGGTCCATACACAAAAAAGACTAAAATTAGATTGTATAATAGTTTGGTTCTTTCTAGAGTTAGTTATGACAGTGAAACTTGGACCCTTTGTTAACAGGATAACAGGAAACTTGATGCTTCTGATTCTAGATGCTTATGCAGTATCTGATGCTTCTGATTCTAGATGCTTATGCAGTAGATGCTTGGGCATTAGTGGTTAAACTTTGTAAATAATGATGAAGATAGACAAAGGAGTTGACCAACTCGTTTGTGCAGCATATTGTGCAAAGAGAGACTACTGGATTAACCATGTTGCCCATATTCATAATTATAGATTAGTGAATAGTGTTATGAACAGCGTGTCTAAAGGCCTCAGAAAGAGGAGAAGACCTAGGATGCAGTGGACAAACAATGTCAAACAGGACCTTGTTAGAATTTGTATATAGTGATCAGATGCAGCAGATGTAGCTCAGGACAAATATGCTTGGAGAACTAAATTGCACAATATGGTTGGACCTCTGTAGCCCATGGCTGCTTGAGGAGGAGGATGACACATATCTGTGTCTCATGAAGGTGGTTATCTGCATTGCTCACAAACAGCCTCACAAAGCAAATGATATGCCACAATTATACTACTCAATAAATTGGAGAAATTTCTTGACATTTTTTGTACAACTCTTAAGGAAGGTATCACTCTTAATTTAACATTGATATCAGGGCACCTGACATGTTATCAGGCCATGGTTCATATCACATCTAGTTCAAGTTCCTTTTTCCTCTGAATTTGTTATAAATGTTAAACTATGGTGGCCTGTCAAGGGAGGTATGGGTGATACCTCCCTTGACAGTTTAGCAAAGGCAAAATTTCTTCAATTTATTGAGTAACATACTTGTCATCTGCACCGTGAAGCTGTTTGTGAGCAACACAGATACTACCTTCATAAGAAACAGATATGTGTACTGTAGGTGGGAAAGTTCATATCCTCTAATACAGGAGATCTTGATCAGCAGCCAGTAGCTCAGTGATCAGAGCATCTGACATGTTATCAGAAGGTTGTGGGTGCACCTGGCTCAAGACAATTTTCCTCCCAATTTGATATCAATGTTAAACTAAGAGTGATACCTTCTTTGACAGCATGAATAAACTGAGGCTTCTTACACCACTACTGTTTTTATTTGGTTTACTGCTAATTGTTCAATAGTACCTAGTTTCAAAATTTTACGTGTTTTACATAAATTATTAAATGTATAGATTGAATTGTTCTGAGTACATATATTGCTTAAGAGTTACCAAAGAACATCATACATCCAATTAGACTATGATTATATGAAAAATGTACACTGCCTAAGTTTGTTTTAACCAAAGAAATTTACACCGAGTTTAGTTTGCAAGTGGAGACCATGCATTTAAATACACTGTAGCCAAAGATTTGATACATACCAGTTTAGTACAACAGAATTTGATTGTACCTCTATGCCCTTTCATTTTGCTGATAATGCACCACTTGTAAAAATAATGGAAAAAAAGGCTCTAAATCATATTATATTTGCATTGTAAATTCAACTTTTAATAAGCTTTACATACTTACTTTATCTGGCCAAAATTCCAGTTCTTCAGACAACCATAATGGATTTACTTCACTAACATCTCGTTTTTTACTTTCACCTAAACCTAAGCCTTCAGCAACTTTATCCGATGCTCCACTATCACGTAATGCTGTTTCTAGCCATCGCCTTGAACCAGAATATTGTCGTTCTCTTAAACGAAACATAGTATCTCTATCTCGATCTCTGTCAACTTCACGATCTCTATCACCTATAAGAGATCAAAAAATACAACAGTGAGTAAACAAAACACAAACTAATGCATACATACTACCTTCCAACATATATTAGGGCACTTTCATATTATGTGAATGGAAAGCTATATTGAAACCTTGAGTATTGAACCCTTTGAGAATAAGCTCTTTACAAAAAAAAAACAGATCTAATTTGAAGATCTCAATCAATCTTTTGTTTGATTTTGTCCGTGATGAGAGAGGGGTGCCCTGATCACTCCTCGTCATGAATGTTTGTTCTTCCATTTTTAAAAATTATGCACTACTTTCTAACACTGGATTCATCCATAACACCTTCTCTATACACTTGAACAAGTCTCCGATGAATGCCAATAGACCTGGTGTTTTCAGCAGTCAGAAAACAGATAACGGATCGAACTTCGCATTTGGCAGGATTTTCAATGCACATGCTAATTTTGAAAGATTGTAACTAACCACAAATAGATAATACACACCTGACAATGGTGCCAGGAGATAGTCAACATCACACTGGTCCCAGCTGACCTTGATTGAGCCTAGGCCAGCGCTAACATTCTTTACTTTCTGAATGACCTATGTATTTCATTGGCACAGAGTGTATATTGCATTGTATTATTTCTTTGAATAATAATTACTTTTTTTTTTATTAACTTTTGATGTAAATTCTTATGATAATGTTGCATTGTGATTTCTATCGTAAAGGAATGGTGCAACCGAGTGCATCATTTTTCTCTCCTACCTAGATCACCTGCATCATTTCTCCGCTCCCCCCACTCTGTTTTCTGTCTGCTTTCAACCAAAACAGTCACAAAAAACTTCACAACTAAAAAAAGTGTGAGAAGAATGAAGGATGTCAAACATTAAAAGTGCCTGATTTAGAACAGGTAATCAACAAACACATCATAAGCACACAGTGAAATAATAGATCAGCAAAAAAATGGACCTGAGCTTAACCTTTGAAATTAAATTCAGAGAAGCCAGTACGAATTTTAATATAAAGAGGCCTATTATTCTCCAAGTGCACCTCACCTATACTTAGCTTCCACACAAAAGTAGATAGTAAATTCAGCACACAAAATGGCAGAAAATGTAAGTGTAGCATGAACCCACCCAGCTGCAGATGTAAATAGGAGCTCTAGCCCTTCTCTTGTCAACAATGGTTAATGCAAAAAACAAATGATTGATAGAGGGCAGAGCAGGATATTATCTGTGACCTTGTTGTCACATGGTCTGTTGCCCCAAATCAGCACAAAGGTTGTAAAAAGGTAGCTTCTGGAATAGTAGCATCTGTAGCCCTGGAGGAGTTAGCAGCAAGTATGCTGTAGAGATCAGCAAATCCAGCCAATGCCAACCAGAGAGGTTATATTGTAATTTACAATATAAATTGTAAATGTGTAAAAATAATTTACAATTACAATGCAAATAAAAATTCCTGTGCTCAGAAGTGAAAGAAACTATAGAGGGAAGATAAATGCAATTACATCCATAGCAGTGAGAAAACACAATTTTGAAGCAGCAACTAGTATCAGAGCCTCCAAAATAGTGGATTCGACCCTTCCTCTCCTGATTATAGAGAAGGAGCCTACAGTAAAAGTTCTCTCCTCTGCTTTTCTGCAAGAAAGAGTAAAAGATGGCTTAGCCTGTGCCATTGGGGTTATCAATCCCACCAACTGCAACAAGTTTTCACTTCATATTATGTAATGTTGCTCACTAGAACTACTGAAAGTTATAAACTGCATTTTGAGGAATTTGACTGGCTTGAGTAAGAGTGAATAGCTTAGCCAGAGTCAGCCACCTTGCAGCAATGATCAACCTTGAATCTCGAGGTTTAACAGGTAGGCTGATTCAGTGTCTTGCTCCTTTAGCTTAGGTTAATTATAATTAAGTATTATCAGTGTATTTTCCGAATTTTTCATTTTATATGTTCTATTCTGCCAGGATATACCTTGTTGTTTATAGTCCTCTGGGAGGACATAAATACATCAACACTGTCTAAGTAATAGTTTCTATAATGTATATGAAAAATGTCAATAAATTCAGTGTTATTGTTTTCATAAATGCCAGGCTTGAATACCTTTATCTGGTCTTATTTTCTAAATGATGTTAGTGAATCCCTTGATTAAGTGGCACCCAAAAGTTCATTAATATCATTTAGACTCCTGTCATTTAGTAAATTCTCAAATGCCAACATTCTTACTGAATCATCATTGGATTCACCCTCAGGGAAAAAGAGGGTCACCCAATTAGGACTCTTTTGTATTTTAAAGGCTCACCAAAACCCTACCTGCATCACATTGGGTTGGGTTGTTTTACCTCTGAGTGGCACTTTTTTGCACACCATGGGCTAAATGGCCAGGTCACATGGACCCCGAAGGCTCAGAGAAGGTTGGGGGAGGGGACCCACTGGAACAGCTGTTGGGAGACAGATGGTAGCCTCCCGTCAAGGCCATCCAGCGTGTTCTTTAAAGTGCACAGGGTATGGCTCTCCCACACACGGGGCCACGGCTTAACGTCCCATCCGATGGACGGCGGCCTTTCCAAGCCCATCGGTGCCCCCTACTGACCGTCGGCAGGGCGGGGAATTTTGCGGAGATAAAACTCAACACTGACCCAGCTGGGACTCGAACCTGGGAACTACAGATTACGAGCCTGGCACGCTACCGACTGAGCCACCCCCGCCCCGCATCACATTGGTCACTATAAGAAAGAAGAGTTAAATGGTTTAATGGCCTCATTTTAATTTATTCTGGTTGCATGAGACTGACGGTTGCTTAAATTCTAGATAACCAGTACGTTACTGTATATTTATTTACTATATAATTCACTGGAAAAAGGAATACCAACTAGTGAATAAATCTAGATTTATTATTTCCTTGAAGCCTCAGTGTAGCAGCCATAAACTCTTGTTTTGAGACATAGGGTACACAATGCAATGTACCACTATTTGTGCCTAGTTGACACCTGTTCACACTAGCCACAACCCAGGGAGTGTACAACAACAGCATTGCTACTGGTTTCACTTATTTCAGCTTTTATAACTCTTTAAATGTGAATATTGTTTAAAATTGGCATTTGGGTCAATTTAGTTCAGTTCTTCAATTCCATGACATTTTTCCATAAAAAGTTTAGTTTCAAAGTTATAGAGCCTTGAGTGTAATTTTTCATTCCCATTACATGGAAGAAGTGTACCACGATGTGATGGGTAGTATAATTTCAAAATTATTTTACACCAGTTAGCTAGCTATATTAGATGTTCTAAAATATTTTGATGTTAATTTTTACCATAGATGTCAATATTTCAATCTGTATCTTATCATTAAGATGCTATATAATACACTTCCTTCTATTAAAATTGTTCCACCTAGAGGGAAGCTTGCATGTGAACCAAATTAGTTGTAGTGACGACTATACACATTAAGAAGCAATTATTACAGAAACAGACAATTCTATCAATATTTACTGAAAAAAAAAATGAGAGGTACATTAGTAGGTGATATAACCACCACGAGCCGCAATACATGAAACTGACTGGAGTGAATCAAACAGGTTGCAAATGTGATCCTGTGTGATATATGTAGCCATGCTTCATGTACCTTGTAGTTTGGCAATATTCATAGGCTGATCACTGCATGTAACATACTGCCCCCATTGTATCCCATATGTATTCGATAGATGACAGATCCAGGAAAAGCACAGGCAAAGGAAGGAGAACCACAGTACAGAGGTGCTGCAGGGTGATCTGGGTGGTGTGGATGTACATTAGCCTGTTGAAACATGGTGTTAAGTATAGTATAGACACCGATCAGCCAAAACATTAAAACCACCTACCTAATATGATGTAGGTCCTCCTCTCACCGCCAATAGAGCTTTCATCTGATGAGGCATAGATTCATTGAGATGTTGGTAGGTGTCACTTGATATTTGGTATCATGACTGCAACAGAAGATCCCCCAGTTCCCATAAATTATGTGGTTGGGGTGATGCTGCTCATACCCATTTCTCCAACCCAAACCACAAATGCTCAATAGGATTCATGTCTAGCAAATTTGGGGGTCACAGCAATAAATGGAATTCCTCATCATGTTCTAGGAACAATACCTGAACCTTCTTCGCAGTGTGACATGAGGCATTGTCTTGTTGAAAGATGCCATCTCCGCCAGGGAATACAGTCGCCATAAAGGGGTGTACTTGGCCAGCCACGATGTTTAGGTAGATGACAGTTGTCAGAATTTTTTCTACAGAAAAAATTGATCCAAGTGTTCCCCAAGAAAATATTGCCCAGACCATCACACTACCTCCAGCTGCTTGGACCTGTTCCACAGTGCATCCAGGTGAGAAGGCTTCAGTGGATAAATATCACACATGAGCTCGTCCATCCACATGGTGTAACAGAAACCGGGATTCATCTGGCCATGTGACCCTCTTCCAGTCTTCTATGGTCCAATGTCGATGATTACATGCCCACTGCAAGTATTGACGATGGTGAATGACTGTGAGCATAAGCACACGAATGGGGCTGCGGAGACCCATATTCAAGAGCTTACGATGAACTGTGTGTTTAGACACAATGAGCCCTTTACTACAATTGAAATTATGGGTAATGTCAGCCACAGTAGCCCTCCTGTTGCTGCAGACAAGACGTGATAGCCTGTGCTGACCTCTGGCATCAATGAGGCGTGGCTGGCCCACGCCTTGTCGACGGCTCGAAGTGTCACCTGTTTCAGACAATCTTTGATAGGTACTTACTACTGCATAGCATGAGCAGCCTGCCAGCATTGCTGTTTTAGAGATGCTCTTACCAAGGCATCTTGCCATAATGCTGCCGAAATCAGATAAATCCTATACTTTTCCCATGTTGAGACAAAACGAAATACTGCCTGCAAGAGCACTGACCCAGGTAATATATATATATATATATATCATTTGTGACCTTGGCACATGACACTGATTGGTTGCACATGCACTTCTTTGCATAACACAGAGGTGGTTTTAATGCCTAGTGATACTTACATCATAGGGAAACAGTCCAGTTACTATCGAAGTGTCACCTGTTTCAGACAATCTTTGATAGGTACTTACTACTGCATAGCATGAGCAGCCTACCAGCGTCACTGTTTTGGAGATGCTCTTACCAAGGCATCTTGCCATAATGATCTGGCCTTTGCCAAAATACATCATCATAGGGACAACAGTCATAGCCAAATATAACATCATAGGCCAAAATATTATCTTTGCCAAATATAACATCTTTGCCAAAATATAACATCATAGGGACAACAGTCCAGTTACTATCGAAGTGTCACCTGTTTCAAACAATCTTTGATAGGTACTTACTACTGCATAGCATGAGCAGCCTACCAGCGTTGCTGTTTTGGAGATGCTCTTACCAAGGCATCTTGCCATAATGATCTGGCCTTTGCCAAAATACATCATCATAGGGACAACAGTCACAGCCAAATATAACATCATAGGCCAAAATATTATCTTTGCCAAATATAACATCTTTGCCAAAATATAACATCATAGGGACAACAGTCCAGTTACTATCGAAGTGTCACCTGTTTCAGACAATCTTTGATAGGTACTTACTACTGCATAGCATGAGCAGCCTACCAGCGTTGCTGTTTTGGAGATGCTCTTACCAAGGCATCTTGCCATAATGATCTGGCCTTTGCCAAAATCAGATAAATCCTACGCTTTTCCCACGTTGAGACGAAACGAAATACTGCCTGCAAGAGCTCCGACCCAGGTAATATATATATATATCATTTGTGACCTTGGCACGTGACACTGATTGGCAGCACATGCACATCTTTGCATAACACAGAGGTGATTTTAATGCATTGGCTGATCGGTTGTATACATGGCAGCAGCATAGGTCATAGCCCAGTTTCAACATACCGTGTCATCATCAAACTGCCATCAATAACAACCAGAAGTGACTGACTGTCTTAACTAATAGCACTCCACACCATGATGCTGGGTGTTGATCCCATATGGGCACTCCTGGATGGACACTGTCACCACTTGTCACCTGGCTATCTCCACACATCACACAGCAGTCACTAACATCTAAACAAAAATGGGATCCATTAATAAAGATAGCATGATGTCACTCCAGTCCCCAGGAACATATCTCCTGCACCACTGCAGACATGCACAAGGATGGTAGAGTAAGAGGAAGAAATCCAAGACAGCATGCATACAGGCCCACATCTCATAGTTTGAAGATACTTCAAACATCTCATAGTCATTGAATTGTGCTGACAGACATGGATGGGAACAAGCAAGGATGGCATTATGGTGATAGTAATCATACCATCGCAGTTCTGTCTTGTATAGTTTGTCAGTGGACCCGGCAGTCTGCCCACTTTTATGTTCTCCTATGGGCACCTGAGCCTGGCCCCTATGTTGAGAAACATATTATCCATTGTCACCAACAGCATATGTAAGTTCATGCACCACAATCCATATGTGTTGCAATTTGTCAAATATACAATCCAGCTTCTACCATTCCAATAATCCAGCCCCTTTCAAAGTATGTGAGGTGAGTAAATGTTTGGCATTGTAGGGACATGACTACTTCACAGAAGTGTTTGCTGGCATTTTTTCATACCCCATTTTAGAGTACCTAGTGATACTTACATCATAGGGACAACAGACCAGTTACTGGCCATGTTTTGCATTCTTTGACATTTTTATCTGGAAACATTTATGCTACAAACACATTATTTAATGGCTATTTAAAGAATATTCATATCAGCTAAATGTTAGTGCCTTCTTGAACAACCACATTCAAAGGGATTCACTAATGCATTCATGAAATCTACTTTGGGCTGCTTCTGAAACAAAAGTATCCCATGCTTCTTGACTCCATTAATCTCTTTTACATACAGATGTGACACTACTTCAGTTGTCAATCACAAATTGATGAAAACATTTTAGAATTGCTTGCTGTATTTCCATGTAAATGTAAGCAGATTGAGGTAGGAATACTAATCAATTAAACTGAGCTGATAAAAGTGATTTACAAAACTTACTACAGGCATATACTGGGTGTGTGTAAAATGTGTAAAAGAATCTTTCTAATGTTTATTTAAAACATGCAGTAAATTTTTATGCATCCACCTTTCAAACCATGCTTCTGTCACATGGATACAAATAATGCCATACCCTCGACAGCACACTCACATATAATCAAGAGTATGCTGTGCTTCACTTTATCAAAAGATACGATTTTATTATTCCTTCAAGAATTTCAATAAGTTAACCTGTTTCTACTAGAAAGCAGATTAATAGGTAAAGGTGCTAGTGGATATGATCAGTATAAGCAATAAATAAAATTATTACCAAACAAGACGAATGTATGTGAATATATTTTGGTTAAATTATTATTTGTAAATATGTTCAGTTAAATACCAGTATACCAAGTGTTGTAATCTGCAACTTGATAGTTTTATTGCAAAATGATAAATTTCTTAAAACTTCTTTTAGTATTTAATATCATTTAATGTGTGCCTTGTAATTTCTTCTATTGACTGGAAAATTGTGCATTTTCTAGACAAAAAAATAAAAGCAATAAATGTTTTGTAGAAAAAATTTCAATGACTACGGAACTCGAACTCACATCTCTCTGGAAACATGCCAGAGTATTCTAACCATTGAACTAATGCCAGCTCTGTCTTTTTCCATTAAGTATTAGTACCTCCACTTATTGGAAGAAAGACAGAGCTGGCATTAGTTCAATGATTAGAATCCTCTGGCATCTTTCCAGAGAGATGTGGGTTCGAGTCTCGTATGTCAGCAAAATTTTTTCCACAAAACATTTACTGACGTTTAAAAGTCAACAGGTAACTCTGAGATGTCAATTATTGTTAAAAAAATTAAAATGCAATATTTTGATGTGTGTATATATATTATTTAACAATATACTATCCATCTGCATTTATGACTTTGCTCCCCCATCTACTAGATAAGATTCATTATATGCTTTTCAAAAAAATTTAATATATTTATTACATAAATCACATTGGCAATTTTTTTCCCCTGTTTAATGAGTTTTAAAGTGACCTGAATGGAAAGTAACCAAAAGGAGTAATATCTTGAGCATAAGAATGATGACTTAGCAATTCTAGTAAAAAAGGACTTGGCATTTCTCAATAAAAAGGGTGACATGGCAGTTCCCAGTTAGTAAATTATATATATTTTTTTTTGTTCCCATGGCCGAGTGGTTAGCGCGCTTGGCTACTGATCTAAGGGACCTGGGTTCAAGCCCCGGGTAAGGTATGACTGTATGTGTCGTTTTTCTGCTGAAGTCCTGCCATCCTCTCAGACCTTCTACTATGGCATATAAACTGACAGGCTCCTGTCAGACCTCTGTGGCAAGCAGCTGCTTGAGGGGGTATTTATTTACTTATTTTTATTTTTTTTTTATTCTGATAGTGTAGGAGAGCACTGCCTTAATGAAAAATTACACCCTTTCAGTTCACCATGGATGGGTATTTCATAGCAAGTTCTCCTTTCAAATAGTCTAACTAATACAATTTCTCTGGACTGATGGTTTTATTTCATTGTAGCAATTCAAAATGATTCTTTATAGTGCTATCAAACATCAAGAATTTTTTTTTTTTTTTTTTGGTGTAATCCAGGTTTTGATGTTAGAAAAGGGAATTCACAATGACCATTGTTGTTTTCTCTCTATATTATTGTATATAACTCATTTCTCTTCTCCCATTTCCACTTTCTCTAGAAAAGTTTAGTTTTCATATGGCTGAGCAGCAAAATATATGTAGTAACTCAATGCATTTTATGTTTTTCTGTCAAAAGATGAAGAACTTTTGACAGAATACTTGCTGACAATCCCCATTAATACTTGCTGACAATCCCCATTAATTTCAGATTATCATTAATGGTTGTATTGGACACATAAAAAGTTTCTACAAGTTTCCATATATTGTCTCTTGGATTATTCTGGACCACTGCCTGAATTTCACCATCACCACCACCACCAGAAAAGGCCATCCAGAATGCAGGTCATCTAAACTGAAACTTTCTTCCTAAAACTTGGAACACTTTTAACATGCTTGAACAGCAACAGTGCCTTACCATACACATATGATTTTTACTTGCTTCAATTGCAATACATTTTTTTATACTTGTGCAGCATTACATGTAATAAATAAACTTTGTTCCTATCCATTTTGTCCTTAAATTTTTAATAAAAGGCATTTTTACTTGATAAAAAACACATTTACAACTAGTACAATATCTACTTAGCAACTGATGCCAAGGAAATGTTGAGTGAGAGTTTGCTCAGCTGGTAACATGCCAAGCTCATATACTCTGTAGTTCCCAGGTTTGAGCATAAAAAGCTATGACACCTTGTGTAGGGGAGCCAAACCTGTGTTTGTTAACACTTCAGATGGCCTTAATGGTAGGCTTCCATTTGTTTGCTACCAGCTATCCAGTGGATCCCATTTTTCAAACTTTTCTTAGCCTTTGGGGTCCTTGTGACTTGGCCATTTAGCCCATTTGTGTGTGCCTCTGAGTACCACTCAGTGGTACAACAACCCAGCCAAGGGAGTGGCTCAGCACTTCTGTGTAAACAGCAACATGTCATGGAATGACCTCCATGATAAATGCTTTTTCTTTTTTTATTCTCAAATTTTACATATTGAAGCTGTTTTTTTACCTGTTGATTTTCATAAAAAAATATTGAAATATTACTAAAAATATATATATAGTGGGCTTTGCAGCCTCTCATGTGTTTATTTTAAAATGTAGCTCTAATTTATTTTATTTCATGAACTGCCACAAAATTTAGAAAAAGCATTTTGTATGCCACCACCACCAATTATTAGACTGAAACATATGAACATTAGAGCTTTCTGGGTATGCCAATGGGCCTACAGATAATATATTATTCTCCATTTTAGAATCTTCAGTTGCTTTTCCTTTTTACCTGTTGATTTTCAAAAAAAAAAATATATATATATAGAAATGTTACTAAATATATATATAGTGGGCTTTGCAGCCTCTCGTGTGTTTATTTTATAATGCAGCTCTAATTTATTTTATTTCATGAACTGCCACAAAATTCAGAAAAAGCGTTTTGCATGCCACCACCACCAATTATTAGACTGAAACATATGAACAGCCCACCCATTAGAGCTTTCTGGGTATGCCAATGGGCCTACAAATAATATATTATTCTCCACTTTAGAATCTTCAGTTTTCTTTTTTTTTTCCATTTCTATATCTAGATCCATTATTTATTTTCACTAGACTATACATAAAAACATAACAGAAAAATGTTAACTAGTTAATTTCATTGAACTAACTGAATATTCTGTAGATTATTTATAAAAAAAAAGTGAATAGATCATGAAGCATAACTTTAATTCATTGTATATGCTGCTATATGATCACACACCTGAGCGTCCTCGACTGCCTGATCTGTTCCTTAGACTGGAATACCCAAACATATCTTCTGAAAACATAGCATCAGCATCAATAATAACACTTGGGTGATCACTATGAATCCCAGCATCCAAAAGAGAAATCAAATCATCTGGAAAACAAAATGCCACTTTTTATTCAATTCTAATAGTAAAAATCAACATCTAGTCTAGAAGGCAGAAAACCACTACATAGTACTATGTAACAATATTTTTCTTCTGAATGATCTCATTCTTTCCAGTATTTTTACTTTAGTGTAAAAGTTAAAAAATCAAATTTCAAAATAAAAAATTACCTGTTGATTTATCTATTTAAAGTAGATTATATAGTATAAATAATCCAACCAGAAAATCAAAGCTGCAGTTATCACAATTTTACAAGGTATGATAGAAATGAAAGTTTTTAATTTCTTCTCTTAAAGTGTCAGAATTACATTATGAATGTTCTTAAAAATATTGTCATGCTTTAATTTCTACAATTTTTTCAAAGTTTTCAAGAAATTAACAAAAAACTATCCTTATGATGAATTTACAGAGAAACTATATAAATCTAAAAATCACCTAACCAACAATATTATATGTGCTAAAAGAACTTTTTTTACTTCTGTTGGGTTGGATTGTTTTACCTCTGAGTGGCACTTTTTTGCACACAATGAACTAAATGACCAAGTCACAAGGATCCCAAAGGCTCAGAGAAGGTTGGGGGGAGGGGTCCCACTGGAACAGCTGTTGGGAGACAAATGGTAGCCTCCCGTCAAGGCCATCCAGTGTTGTTCTTTAACATGCACAGGGTATGGCTCTCCCACACACGGGGTCACGGTTTAACGTCCCATTCAACAGATGGCACCTTTTCAAGCTCATTGGTGCCATCTACTGACCGTGGGCAGAGTGGGGAGTTTTACAGAGATAAATCTCAATGCTTACCCAGCTTGGACTTGAACCTGGGAACTGCAGATTACGAGTCTGGCGCGCTACTGACTGAGCCACCCCCACCCCTTTTACTTGTGTAAATCTTACCAATGTAACAATATTAAAAATATATGAAATAATAAATATATTACGAATGAGTAATAAAAAAATTATCTCACAGACAATGTATTGTGTCTATGTAAAAGTTCTGTACAGTTGTTTATTCTGACACATTCATGTACTTTAAGCAAATAAATCAGATGCATATAAGTTTGATTAAATCCACAAGCAAGTTCTTACACTTTTGTGGATTTCATAAATTTCCATTTGAAACATTTCTGCCCATTGGGTTCAAGGGATATAATCAAATGTGTTATTTATTGAGGAAATAAATATTGTAAATATATGGAGGCCACATTTAACAAATCAGTGTGGATGTAGCATTTAACAGTATTAATTCACAATACAAGTTAGGATTCAGTCTGGCAAATTAATTGTAAAGTGCATTTCAACAACTTCAGACTGGAGGTTAACAAATAGTATTTACAGCATATGATACAAGTTCCAAAAAGGTAAAGTGAAGGAGGACATTTGTAAAGCATTTGGCATTGATCCAGTAAATGAACACATCACCATTGGTTTGAAAATTTTCACTCAGGCAACTTCAATTTAGATGGATAACCTGCAGAAGTTAATGCAAATCAGTTAGCAGCTGGAACTGAAGTAAGTCCATGCCAAATAAAAGAGATTTTAGAAAACTTGTGATTTTATCAGTCAACTGTGATTACAGTTTGAAATTTAGATTCCCCAACAGGTTTTGAGGGAAAACTTAAGAACTGTGCAAAAAAATTGCAATTTAAAGACAGTGCTATTAAAAGTTTTGGTGTGATGCAGTGAATTAGCACTGAAAATGAGAGGCCAATCCGTTTTAAGATAACCTCATCAAGTATTGATGTTAGGAACAATAATGAAAATAAAATAACATCATATCTTAGAGCCTACCAGTACTATATATCAATATTAAACTGAACTGGTAAAAATCATGAAACATTCGCTGGTCTGTAAAGTCCTAGTATGAGATGACATAATAAGAACTATAATAACAAATATGTGAACTTTCTGTTGGAATCATTTTACCAATAACTACATGATAGTGATTTTATGCCATTGTAAGATGAAAAAGTTCATCTATTTAGTCTTATGAGAAAGTCAACAATTACATAGTCAAGTCCTGAGAATCATTTTCTCTGAGCAAACAGTAAAATTGTAATAAAATTTATGTAGATTTAATGCATTTTTGTAATAATGGGCCAGTATATTTACACCCTTTTTTCGATTTATGCAGACATATGAACTCAGAAATTTTAAAAGCAAATGAAAGCCTCTCAAGCAATTTGCAAGTTATAAAAGAACAAAACAACCATGCCATCCCTGGACTCGAACCTGGATCCCAACAGTTGCAGGTTACATAGAACCAATGCGATACCACTGCACCATTTAGGCAATAAGGTGGCAAGTTTCTTGAGGTCACCCCCAAGCCAACCTTAAGAAAAAGAAAAGTGCAAAACCTGAACCTTAACTCTCTAACTTAACAAGTGCCAATAAATAAGGAAGCAACTACATCTTTACTTACTTAGTCGTTTGAGCGAGTCGTTTGAGCCCCTTAACTTTATTACTCTCACCTCCTCCAAAAACCAGCAC
Source organism: Ryuthela nishihirai (assembly GCA_038380435.1). Lineage (NCBI taxonomy): Eukaryota > Metazoa > Arthropoda > Arachnida > Araneae > Heptathelidae > Ryuthela > Ryuthela nishihirai. The sequence continues at coordinate 112,266,694 of JAWZYU010000005.1, read as the reverse complement.
ACCATTGTAGACAGCACTCAGCATGTGTTAGAAAAATTTTTGATAAACAATTATTGTATTCCTATTGTAAATAGGTTGCTTTCTTCCATTTTTAGCTTTACTATAATGTATTTATCATTGTATCAAATATATACTACACAATAAAAAATAAAACAGCGAAGGAAAGAGAGATGCATGTATGAGTTTTGAGGCAGTATTCCCCCCCACCCACACACAAACACACCCTATCACTTGCTTTATTTCTTATGGGAAAGTCATGCTTGACTTATGAGTTTATGCAGATATTTTAAAGCATGTACCAACTGCATTTCAAATACAAGTCTAAGGTTAACTTTCATAAGGTTAATAAACTATATACTAAAACCATACATATTTTTTTGAATGCCAAGCATCATATGAAAGTAAAGTTTAAAAAATTCCCCCATAATTTTACAACTTTAAATTTTATTATGCTGTTCCTTTTTTTTAATCTTTCTTGAACAGCTTTAAACAACTCATTATTTTGTGACTTTTAAAAGAACTGCCCAAGTTATTTGAAAATGGTATCAAAGTAATGCAATTTAACCTATGAATGCATAATATGTCACCTTGATGGTGCAAAAATATAGTGTTTCCTTTTTTCATACCCACTAGACTGGAATGGTTTATGACTTTGAGCTTAATTATGGATATTGGACTTGCTACACTGGTGGTCCTCTATTGAGGGAAAATCTGCCACTGTGTTTTCTGTTTGCCTGTGGGTTGCCAGCCCTAGATGAACAGAGGCACAGGATACCTTGTATCAGCTGGTGGATATTCCTGATCAGAGGTCATCGCAGGTATCTGAACCCTTACTTAGCTAGTTGGGAATCACCAATCCTAAACTGGAGTAATGTGACTCAAGCAGGTCATTTGGTTCTTGAAAGGTCCAGTTGAAAAGGTGGTGCATGAAGTTCCTACCAGCATGGGTGACTTCAGCATTTAGAGCAGTGGGAGAACATGTTTTTCCCCCATGCATGTGATTAGGGGGCAGTTTGATATTGTTGGCCCTACTTCTCTCAATAAACCTAGTTTCTTTAAAAATCCTACTTATCGTTTTCTCTCTGCAGGTATATGGAACTGAGAACATTATACAGATTATTCTCCTGACATCCTCACATAGAAATAATACTTTAAAAATAATCTCAAATTTCTCTTTTCAGGGAGGGAGGATGGAAAGCATCTCCAAGGTGTAGGTTTGCTTTTCAGCAGACATGCCAGTGATGTTCTTCTGGGATATGACTGCATTAATGAATGATTTCTTACAGCAAAATTTAAAACAAAAATTAAAGACCTGAATGTCATCTGATGTTACACCACTACAGAGGACCTCTGATGAGAATGAGAAGGATAAATTTTACAGACAGCTTCAGGATATTTTGAATTCTGTGAAGAGACGACATATTTCTCTTGTGCTAGGTGATTTAATGCTAAAGTTGGTACTGACTCTGACCATTGAGCATGAGTTTTAGGTCCATTTGGCATTGGTAGTTCCAATGGCAATGGTGAACATCTCCTACAGGCAAATAAACCTAATGGTTTGCAAATAACTAACACATGCTACAAACACCGGGATATATAAATATGCATGGGTTTCACCTGATGAGTTGCACAGGAATATGATAGATTATATTTTAATTAACAGCAAATGGGCTAGTCAGTAGGATAATCCATAGGAGCCAAAATTGGGTCTGACAATTACCTGGTCAAAAGTGTCTTGCAACTGAAGCTTAAGAAATGTTGTGCTAAGGTAAGGAGAATTGCTTTTAACACTGAAGGTCTAAAAGATCCAGATATAGTCAAAGAATACCATGACAGGTTACTTAGTTATTATGAAAATTATGGTTTGCCTACTGCTGAAGTTGAGAGAGAATGGGGTAAGTTTAAATAGGCACTTCTTGAAACCAACAGTACTCCTTTGGGCAAAAAGGAACAAAGGAAACAAAATTATTTGAGTGATAAATCTATGGAACTTATTTCTGAAAGAGGGATAAACATGGCGAAGATGAGGATTCTGCAATGGCTTGGAAGGCTGAGCATTTCAGATATATTTTAAACAATGTGATATTTTCTACTCCCATTGTTTGTAATGAGGATAGATGCATTATTGGCTTTAATGTTGTCCTACATCATATCATGAAGTTGCTTTGGTTATCTCTAAATTAAAACAGCATAAATCCTCAGGGGTAGATGAAATCACTGAAATGCTTAGAGCTGGGAACATGTGTTGTCACATGGCTGACTGAAATTTTAAATTTTTTTATGATATAGGTATTGTCCCTAAGGATTTTACAAGAGCTATTATTATCTCTACTTTTAAAAAAGGGATCATAGTTCTTGTGATAATTATAGGGAAATTAGTTTACTTTCTGTTCCAGGTAGAATTCTATGATGATTATACTTAATAGAATTAAGAATTTGGTTGATGGACAACTACATGATGAAAAGTGCAGATTCAGAAGTGGTAGGGGATGTATTGATCAAAATTTTCACTTAGGCATATTCTCGAGAAACGTTTAGTTTCAGAAACCTGTAGTTATTAGCTTTATAGATTTTAAAAAGACTTTTGATTCAGTTGATCATCAGATCATATGAAATACCTGAAAGTTATGTAATGAAAGCTTTCTATAATAACACTGAGTCCTGTGTAAGAGATGGTATGGCTTGTAGTGATTGGTTTAGCATTGCTAGTGGAGTTAGACAAGGGTGCATTCTGTCTCCTTTTTCTCTTTGGTTTGGTTATTGATTATGTTATGCAAAATTCTTTGCAAGAGGGAAATTTTGGTCTTAAATGGTCTAGAGATTTCAAAATTTCTGAACAAGATTATGTTGATGATTTGGCCCTGTTGGCTAATGATGTTGATGACATGAATTCTTTCATTAGACCTATTGAGAGACTGGTTCATTAGACCTATTGAGAGCTAATAACAGAGAAACAGAGAAAAAACTAAAGTGATGAAAATTGGTCAGGCAAATGGTGCTTCAGTTGTTTTGAATTGCTGCACTCTTGAGCAAGTGTTTCAGTTTAATTATCATGGGAGCTATGTAAGATATTAGTGATGTGCAAGTGATAAAGAGGCGAATGAGGATTGCTGCTGGGACTTTTAGGAATCTATGGAGTGTGTGGAAAAATAGACATATACACCCAAAGAGTAAAATTCTGTTGTATAATAGTTTGGTTCTTTCTAAGGTTAGTTATGATAGTAAAACATGGACCCTTTGTTAGCAGGATAACGAGAAATTTGATGCCTTTGATTCTAGATGCTTGTGTAGTTGGGTTGGGTTGTTTTACCTCTGAGCGGCACTTTTTTGCACATTATGGGCTTTTCACACATCTCCTTCATTGGATTGGATTGTTTTACCTCTGAGCGGCACTTTTTTGCACACCATGGGCTAAATGGCCAGGTCACATGGACCCCGAAGGCTCAGAGAAGGTTGGGGGAGGGGACCCACTGGAACAGCTGTTGGGAGACAGATGGTAGCCTCCCGTCAAGGCCATCCAGCGTGTTCTTTAACGTGCAAAGGGTATGGCTCTCCCGCACACGGGGCCACGGCTTAACGTCCCATCCGACAGACGGCGGCCTTTCCAAGCCCATCGGTGTCCCCTACTGACCGTGGGCAGAGCGGGGAATTTTGCGGAGATAAATCTCAACGCTGACGCAGCTGGGACTCGAACCTGGGAACTACAGATTACGAGCCTGGCACGCTACCGACTGAGCCACCCCCGCCCCTGCTTGTGTAGTACCTTGGGCATTAAGTGGTTTGACTTTATAAGTAATTATGAGGTTTGAAGGAGTCATCAACTTCTTTTGAGCAGCATTTTGTACAGAGAGAGAGAGACTGCATTGGTTAGGCCATGTTGCCCATATGCATAGCTGCAGATTGGTGAACAGGATTATGAACAGTGTGACTAAAGGCTTCAGAAAAAGGGGGAGACTAGGATGCGATGGGCAGACAATGTCAAACAGGCCCTTGGTAGAATTGGCCTAAGTGACCAAATGCTGCAGCTGTAGCTCAGGATAGACATGTCTGGAGAGGAAAATAACACAGTCTGTTAAGACCTCCATAGCCCAAAGTTGCATGAGAATTTTGCATTTATGTATGTTCAGTAACACTGAAATTGCTGTGATCTGAATTCAAGTTCCAGGTTGTTAATTCTATTAGCTTTGTGGACCTGATAACAAATTTAAACACCTGCATCTTTTTTATATCAATTATATTCACCTTCCACAAATTCCATATAATACAGTGATTGGGAATCGAGTAAATGAAATGAAAAATGCTAAGTTTTAAGAAGCATAATGTACTACATTTCAGATAGAATATATAGTACATAAAATAGAAACTGAAATGTTTTCTCCTGCTGCAATAACAGAAAAACACAAGTTTTCTGTAAAGACAGGACTAATAGACATCTAAAGGCTTTGTGTGCTTTCATATCAGCATTTTGTAAATAAAAACACATAGCGTGACAATGATTTACATAATCTCTGTGATCATAAAAAATATCAATAATAGCACCATCTTTAAATAATAGTATACAGTTTATAGTAAGCATTTTATAAGGATCTGCAAGCAACCCCCAGCAAATGACAACACTAAAGATAAGGGTGAACTCAAATTTCAAGCTCAAGATTATTAAAATTCCAAGCCCAGGCCAACATAGGAGTGCAAAACACTTTGATAATTACTGAGCCCAATTAGGGATTAAAAATTTCCTTGACACATGTAAAATATATATATATAAACAGAAATGCATATTTATCATGGGTAACAAATGAAAGTCTCAAAGACACCTGCTGTCTAAGTTGAAACATCTTTATTCACCTACCAATACAACTATGCATTGAGTCAGCATACTTCCTGCAAACCATGGAAATATTCCTTTGCATTCTGCCTTGTGACTTCAATCTTTGAACATAAAAATTTGCTGTTAATATTCCTTAGAGAGCATAGTATACACTGATAGTCTCCATTCAGCTAAACTGTTTTCCTATGATGCATATACTCATATGACCCCCTATTCCAGTGCACATGTAAAAGGTAGTGATGTCATTTGCCTTTTCCACAATCTCTGTATATACAAATATGAATACTAGCAATTACCTCCTGGCATGTAAGAGTCCTGGCTATCATCAACATCTTCACCTTCCTCATCATCTCTACTAAGCAAATTGTTTACAGCTAAATTTACATCAAGATTCTGAAAATATAGGGGAAATGAAAAACTTAAATCTTAACCAAAATTATGTACCATTCAAATCACTTATACAAACTTACTCAAAATAATAAAAACATTAAATTTTAAACTTAGATTAACAATACAATCATTTTTATTTAAAAAATAAATTAACAATGAATTAATGTAAAAAGCATTACTTCTACAATAGATGGTAAATAAAAAATATATTGGTGAGAATTATACAAACATCTTAGTAAGGGCAAAAAAGTCTGAATTTCATGCTTTGAGTTAGTCATTCTATCATTTTTGAAACCTTTGAGAGCATAAAAATGTAAACTAAAAAGGTGTTCTATGTGATTTAAAAATAAAAAAACTCAAGAAATTTGGAATAATTCTCAATTTTTTTGATAACTGGTGACACAAAAAAATCCCTAATTATCTTTCCGAGTCCTTTATTTGCCCTATTTCGTTTGTCCTTTTTAAAATAATTCTTTACACTATGATCTTTCTAGAGGAAAGCATATGTGAACAGAATTAACCCTTACCATGCCTCATGCCAGTTACCTGGTGTACCTGGTGTACTGACCCACCCCATTGAGATAGAGTTATTGAACAAATCAAAGGACAATCATAAGTAGCATCAGGAAATGACTCGATGCAAGACTTTCTATATTCAACAGGATATGACTATAGTTTTTAGAGAGAAATAATGTTTCCTCCAAGGACATCAAAAGCAAATGAGAACAGGTATCTTTGATTTACAGGTTGAAGACATTAATAAGTGCTCTCAAATTATTACTGTGTCACACATTTGGTTAGCATTCTGTTTGTGAAATGTGATTTTCTGTTACACAAAGGAACATAGACATTTACCAAAATGTTTCAGATGGAAGGTGATTGAACAAATTGAAGAACAATTACAAGTAGAGTTACAAAATAGCTCAATTGCAAACCTTTCTATGGTCAACAGGCTATGATTAGTTTTGAGAGAGAAAGTTTCCAGAAGACCATCAAGTTGTTGTCCAAGGACAGAAAATGACAATAGGTAACTGTCACTTACAAGTTGAAGACAATCGCACAACATTAGCTAAACTGCATTTTCATCTACTTGGAGCTACTGAAACACTTGTTTCAACCTCCACCATTAGCAGAAGGCTTCATGAAGGTGATCTTATGCTCACTCACCAACAAGTATAGTGTATGCTCCTCATCCCAAGTCAGAGAAGGGAGAAACTGAACGAAGCAGACACCATAATTGGACTGTGTGAGTGCTAATAACACTCACTGCTGTTTAATAAAAAAAAATACCCCCTCAAGCAGCTGCTTGCCACAGAGGTCTGACAGGAGACTGTCAGTTTATATGCCAAAGTAGAAGATCTGCTGTTTACTGATTCCAATTTGTCTCACAAAGTGACTCCATGGATATTGATCAAAAGGGAACAAGGGTTCACACTATCATTCAAACACTGCCAAGAGAGCCACTTATAAAAGGGGCAGTAGCATGGTCTGGGCAGGCATTTCACTGGATGATTGTACAGATCTCTAGTTCCTACCAGCATGATGATGCCTCATAGACACAGAAATGAGGGTCTTGACCACTATGTGCAGCTTTGTGCAAGTGCAATAATGGCAATTTTATTTTGCGGAACAATAAATGGCCATCTCCAAAACACTTGACTGGTCAGCCAATACCTAGAGGTAAACACCATCAGATGTTAGCATGATCTCCAGACCTCAATTCCATTCAGCAGAAGGCACATTGCAACCTTCAGTTTTCCTCCCAGGACCCACCATGAATTGCAAATGCCTCTTGTAAGCGAATAGAACCTCATATTTCCTACACTCTTCGATAACTTCATACACAGTATGAGACACTGTTAGATTTGTGTTGCTGTGACAGGTGATCACAAGTCTTATTAGACCTAAATTTGTGTCCCAACTGGGAATGCTGCTTTTGACATCATGTGGCATTTTTAGGGCACATGAAACTTTTGTTACACTTTCAACACATCTATAGACATGTGCTCACTAACTTTCTTTCAAATTGGTCTACTGATATTTGTTTTATATTTTTCTTATTATTGCATTTAAATTGGAATGCAATGTATATGTTGTATGTAGCAGTACAATGCAGTATAATGCAATGTATATGCACAGAAGAACAATGTTTTCAAGGTTGAAATTTCTTGTTGTTTTGAGATGAGATGAACAGAGCTACCACATTTACATGATGAAAATTATGATTTAGAAGAATGAAAATTCAGAGCAAGTACACTGCTGGCCATTAAAAGTGTAACACCAGGAAGAACTAATCAGATTGTCCCAAAATATGCAAGATGGGTAGCCCATGGGAGAACATGTAAATGATTCAAAGCACAGCACATATGCACATCATGTTGACACACATTTGACAGCACATATGCACATCAAAGCACAGCACATATGCACATCAAAGCACAGTTGACATCATTTGACAGCACATATGCACATCAAAGCACAGCACATATGCACAGCACATATGCACATATGCACAGCACATATGCACATATGCACATCACAGCACATATGCCCCCTGGAAGTGGTATAAGAGGAGATTACAAAGAGCCGGTGTAAAGCACTGGAATTGTGGTTGCTCACAGTTCTTGCACACTAAAGGATCAAGTATGCCCCATCGAAGAACACTACATCCATATGACCAGGTTTCCGACTTTGATCGAGGGAGAATTGTGGTATTACAGGAAGATGGATTACCATACCGAGACATCGGTGCTCATGTTGGACGGAATGCTAACACAGTGATGAAAATATGGCGTCAGTAGATAAAGGAGGAATGAACTCACCAACATGAGGGATCTCAATGGCCCTGTCACACAAACAAATGAGGACAGACATCTTGCGCACATGGCTATGAATGATTGTACAGCCACATCAAACACCTTAGCTCAACAGTTAGGGTATGTTGCACATCAACCAGTGTCCACATGTATGGGGCATCTTTGCTAGGCAGCCATTGCTTCGGCTACCACTGACTCTACAACACAGGCATATGCGACTGCAATGGTGCCAAGAACGTCGCGCATGGATGGGCAAATCCATATCTGGTGGGACTGCAGCAATAGGCTCAGTGAGATGCATAATGCAGTGCCATACAGGTCCGTCGCTGGTGTTATGGTATGGGATGCCATTGGATTCACTCACGCATGCATCTCATGTGCATTACCGGTACTTTGAACAGCCAATGTTACATCACTGAGGTGTTGGATCCTGTGGTCGTACCTTATCTTCAGGGGCTCTCTGGTGCCATTTACCAACAGGATAATGCTGACCACATGTGGCATGCATCGTTCAACAATTCCTGCATAGACATCATGTGACACTTCTGCTTTGGCCTCCATGTCCACTGGATCTGTTCCCAATTGAACATGTTTGGTTCATGATCTCATGATGACTAGCACACCAGACACCAGCAGCTGTTACACAGATGAACTTTGGCTATGTATCAAAACTGCATGGACTGACATTCCCAAACACATATCCGACGTCTCATCCTCTCAATGCTGGATTGTGTAGCAGTGGTTATTGCAGCTCATGTGGCTACACAAGACACTGATTTCTTTTTTATTCCACAAGTCTAACCAAGTTGTATTTGTAATTATTTGATCCTTGTAACATAAACTATGTATTCACTAAATATGGCTTTGATATCTGTTGTTTTTCCTGGTGTTGCACTTTTAATAGCCAGCAGTGTACATGCATTTTATGTGAACTAATAAATTCCATTATTTGACACAATTTATATAACATATATTAAAAAAATTACCCCTCAAACAGCTACTTGCACAGAGGTCTGATAGGAGCCTGTCAATTTAATACACCATACAGAAGATCTAGTGAGAAAGGTACTCAGTGAGAAGATACTAGTGAGAAAGGTACTTAGCACAAAGACAATACAAACATCTGTGCCTTACTCAAAACTCAAACCCAGGTCCACTGATTAACAGTCAAGCATGCTAACCACTCAGCAACTGGGATTGATTATAAATCAATGCATGACGAATATATATTGATTATTGGTTACTAATGACACTTACAATTTTTTTATATCAAAAATTGTTTCTTGATGTACAATACACATTTTTGAATTGTTTTCAATGCTGATTAAGAATATGTGAACAGAATATCTCTATCACCCTCAGAAAAGAAACTCACAATTAAATCATGGTACATTCTTTAACAACTTACTGTTTTGATGGGCATTAAAAATGTTTTGTACAGGATTTCCATTTGGATGATGCCTCTAGTACATCTTTAATGAGATTCCAGCAGTAATCAGCAAACATGTTAGGGTTCCACTTTCTTAAATAGCAGTTTCCAACACCATGATGTCTTGGTGGAATTGTTCTTGTTCATTGCTTCACTGAACTTTTTTTTTAATGGTAAACTTCCTTTGGACAAAGCCACAGGATATATGAAACTCAGTAGAACAGTAGTTCCCATTATGGGGGAGAAAGGGTTGAGTGACAAGGACTGACCTTGACCCAGAGGGTCAGTACATTCCCAGGCAGACAAGAAGCAGCCTGTTGAAGAAACAGCCTTGGATTCTTCCCCAAGGTTCTTGGGGAAGAAATCAAAGTGTGAGTGATGATAGTGAATCTTCAGACACATTTTATAGCCCATTTCTTTGTAAGATTCCAAAAGTCATTCTACACTTCCTGGTAGTTTTCTATCAAACACATCTTTGAACATTGTCCAAGCTACTGATTCAGCAATGTTCAATTTCTTATCAAACCTTTTATTCATTGATAATATCACAAATCTGAAGTTCAACAAAATATTCCTTCCTTGTTTTTTGCTTCACTCAAGCTAGGAAATTTCTGCTTTAGATACAGGAATCCAGCACCATCTTTGTCCATTGCTTTGATAAAGTTTATCATTAGGACAAGTTTAATATGAAGTGGTGGTAGCAGCACATTTTAAGCTTCAACAAGGGGATGATTAACATTTTTTTGTCCAGGAAAAAGAAATTCACATTTCTCCCAGTCCTTGACTGGCAAATGTCATTCTTAGCTCTGGTATCCCATTCCCATATGGCTGAGCAATATTTGCTATATCCTAATTGCATACCTACTAACCTAACTATCACTTTTAGGTCACCAGATACTCCAAGAGTTGTAATAAATTTCTTCAAACAAATTTCACATTTTTTACCAAGTTTTATTCCTATTTACTGCATGAGCAACTGGTATGAATGAATAATAGCTGCCATTATGAAGAAAAACTGCATTTAAGTTAAGTTTGGACAAATCTATAAAAAAATTGCCATTCTGATCATTAATATTAAACCAAATTATCAGTAAACGTTACTGAAAGTTGTGTTATTCAACAATTATACACATCACTTTCAGTCAATATTTTAGTAAGCTTTAAATTTAAAAAAATATATATGCGTTTCTTTTACTTTGCTGTTTCTAGAATTTTTTTAATTGATCCTCAAATATATACTAAGATTAAAATGATTAATAACTATTTTGAAACTACTGGAAATGAAACTACCCTGGTTTTCATAAATTAAAGAACAAATTTAAAAAAGTGCGATATCATTAAAAACTCTGATGTTAGCAATATATGAAAATCATGTAGAGTATGTAAAATTGGATGCAGGATTGAGGGATGGTATGCAAATGAATGGTGCTGGCAGTACATGGGCATTAAAAGTTGCCATTTCAAAGCTATTCTCCAGTTTTGGAAAGTGGAGTTGTCAAGATAGCAGATTTATTGGGTATATCTACCAGACATCATTTATCAGAAAAAATGTGGTGGCAAACTATAGGTCACTTGAGGAAAGCAAAAGTCAAGCCAATATTGCCAGATGGCTTAATGATGGTAAAGTGAGTCATTTAATGCTGTACAGACTTTGGCAGATTCCAACAAGAATAGAACACATCCAGATTATTAAGTAGTAGATGATGACAGGCAACAACCCCAAGGAAAGACAGCTATCTGGTGTTTTTCAATCAAAGAAGCAGTAGACCATCATCATATCTACTGTGATCAGACACTGGAAGTGGAACAGCAATAATTCACTACCATATATGGAAGACTTCGTGAGATGTGCCTGTATATAGGCAACTAGTGGTGTGCATGCCCCTGATCAAATGCCATAGCATATTTAAATAACATATCCAATAACATACTCTGATTCATTTCTACCCTAATTTAGACAGTTTCAGGATGATAATGCAACAGTTCATTGTGCAAAATCTCTCTGTGAGTGGTTTGAGGAACACAATGGAGAGTTCAGTATCTTCCTTAGTTGCTTGATCTGAATCAAATTGAAAATTTGTGGGATCCACTGCCCTTAACCCTAAAAGAACTACAAGCTGCAGTGGAACAAGAATGGTCTCACTTAACACAAGGTATCTTCCAAATGCCCATCAAATCTTTGACACATCAAAATTGAGCTGTGCTACAGGCACATAGGAGTACTACAAAATACTGAGGTAAGGTTCCTATATTCTTGGTCATGAAGTGTACTTTGATGCACAGTGCAATAAAGAACATATATATAGTATATGAACAATTAATTTCTGATTGCTGAGCACTAAATTTTATTACTGCCTGTGATTTATATATAGTCACAATTTTAAATTTCTTTAATATTTTGTTTTTTATAATGTTTGCTTATCTCAATCTCTATAAAAACAAAATTCTTATGGAAATGTATAGGCAAAATTATGGTTTGCGAACACAACTCCCCATTTTAACGTGCACTATTTGGCTAGCTCTATTTTGTACAGTCATTTCCAGGAATGCACACACCACGCAAAGTGAAAGATAGGCATACAGCACATTCGGTGAGCACTTTATTAGGATTCAATAAGAAGTCAGATTCCAAGCTCTTCTTACATAATTTTTTTTTCTAAAAACCTCTGTAAGATAAAAATCTTAATCAAATCCATTTAAACATCCAAGAATTAAAAACATTTGTTTGATATTTAAAGAATTATAGAATCAGGGATAGTTAACAACTCATTCTCCCAAAATAATTCAAAATTGGTGAATATTTGAATAATTATTACACAAACTGCTAAGGCATGCTTATATATTTCAGTAAAATTTAATAAAATGATTATTGATTTTGTCTCATTTGAATTAACTTTTCTGATCAATTATTTTAACTAGCTTCACTGTTAATATTACAGCTTCTTTTTTGGCAGATTCCAACTGAATGTGCATGGTGTGTGCATGCTCCTGATCCTGTCATAGCATATTTAAATAACATATCCAATAACATACATCTTACTCTGATTCACTTCTACTCTAGACAGTTTCAGGATGATAATGCAACAGTTCACTGTGCAAAATCCTGTCTTTATTGTGGGGTCCTACATCACAATAAAGCAGGACCCCTAATAACTCTTGAAATTTTGAACAAATATTGTTGGGGAAAAACTTACATATAGTTGATTGAGATCTTTATTTTCAGTCATATTTCCTTGTAATAAGTTATTGAGCCCCAAAGTTGACTCTGTATTGATATAACATGGGTGTGGTCCTAACAAAATATCCACTGAGGGTATATGAAAAATTTCAATTACCTATTTTCTAAAATATCAAGGAAGTAACTGTATATTAAATGCTTAAAATTTCTCAAAGTGAAGAATATTGAAATAAACTCCATCACTGGCAGAAAATTCCTTTTTTTTTACATATATATTATAAGCTACATCTGACAGCATATATGTTCTACTTACAACAGTTTATACTGATTTTCCAAACCAATACATTTTATATAGTTTCAGAAACTTTGGTGAAATGTATATATTTCATAAATGTATAACTTCACAACAAGATACATAAGCATTAAACATAGCACTTACAGTTCGTTGTAATTCTCGAATAATGAGATTTCTAGACTTTCCTTGAAGAACTACTTGTGCCTAAAATTTAAAAAAAGGAAAAGCCATAAGCAAGCTGCAAAATTAGTTTTAACAAAATGAAAATGTTACAGTGCTTAACTACTGCTAAAAGCATTAATGGTGAGTTATTTTATTCTCTTTATGTATATTTAATTAAAATTACATTCACATCACAATAAAATGGTGACTTCTTGCAATATTTACCCAATGCATTACACAAAAGATATGCTATACACAACAGCACTGGCAGTCCTAATCAATTTTGAACCATGTATCACTCTTAACTCTTTATTTCACTTACTTTGACACTGACTAAATTTATACCTGATTTCATATCATTGCTGTAGTTCCACAAATCATACTGGCTATTGAAATCCAGGGTAAAAGTTATGCACTTTAGCTAACTGAGCTACAGGCCTAAACCTGAAATAAGCATCATCATCATCATCATCCTCAAGCAGCCATGGGCTACGGAGGTCCAACCAGACCGTGCAATTTAGTTCTCCAAGCAAGTCTATCCTGAGCTACATCTACTGCATCTGGCCACTGCACACCAATTCCAACAAGGTCCTGTTTGACATTGTCTGCCCACCGCATCCTAGGTCTCCCCTTCTTTCTGCGGCCTTTAGGCACACTGTTCATAACCCTATTCACCATTCTATAATTATTCATACGGGCAACATGGCCAAACCAACGGAGTCTCTCTCTGCACAATATGCTGCTTAAAGGAGGTTGCAAACTCCTTTGCCTAATCTCATCATTAGTTACCAAGTTGAACCACCTAATGCCCATGATACTGCGTAAGCATCTGGAATCAAAAGCATCTAGTTTCCTGTTATCTTGTTTACAAAGTGTCCAAGTTTCACTACCATAACTAACCCTAGAAAGAACCAAACTATTATACAGTCTAATTTTAGTCTTTAGGTGTATACGCCTATTTCTCCACACTCTCCATAGATTCTTAAAAGTCCCGGCAGCAATCCCTATTCGTCTGTTAATCTCATGCCGCACATCACCATTATCTGTTACATAGCTCCCAAGATAATTAAACTGTGACACCTGCTCAAGACTGCAACCATTCAGATTAACTGAATCACAGCCTGCCTGACCAATTTTCATCACTTTAGTTTTCTCTCTGTTTATAACCAAACCAACTCTACTACCAGTCTCATCAACAGCTCGAATGAAAGAGTTCATCTCATCAACATCATTTGCCAAAAGGGCTAAATCATCAGCATAATCTAAATCAGAAATTTTCGTATCTCCAGCCCATTTAAGGCCAAAATCCTTCCCTTGAAGTGAATTTCGCATAACATAATCAATAACCAAGCTAAAGAGAAAAGGAGACAAAATGCACCCTTGTCGAACACCAGAAGTAATGCTAAACCAATTGCTACAAGCCTTACCAACTCTCACACACGACTCAGTGTTATTATAGAGAGCTTTCATAATGTTAACTAACTTGTCTGGTATACGATATGATCTCACAATCAACCACAAATTATGACGATCAACAGAGTCGAAAGCCTTTTTGAAATCAACAAAGCTAGCAACCAAAGGTTTCTGAAACTCTAAACATTTCTCAAGAATCTGCCTAAGTGAAAATATCTGATCCACACATCCCCTACCACTTCTGAATCCACATTGTTCATCACGCAATTGACTGTCAACCAGATTCTTAATTCTATTAAGCACAATCATGGAAAGAACTTTACCTGGAACAGAGAGTAGGCTGATACCCCTATAGTTATCACAAGAACTGCGATCACCTTTTTTGAAAATAGGGATAACAATAGCTCTGGTAAAATCCTTTGGAACCATGCCTTTATCATAAAAGAGATTCAGAATTTCAGTCATCCAAGTGGTAACCGAAACATTCCCAGCTCTAAGCATTTCCGTAGTAATTTCATCTACCCCTGGGGATTTATGAAGTTTAAGTTTAGAAACAGCCAAAATAACTTCAGATTGTGTTATAGGGCCAACATTAAAGCCACCAATGCATCTATCATCATTGCAAACAATGGGAGTAGAACTAACTACATTGTTTAGAACATCACTGAAATGCTCAGCCCACCTAGCCATGACAGAATCCTCCCCTTCTATAACCTTACCTTGTTTATCCTTCAATCCTTGTATGCCTGTCCGTTTTCTACCACACAAAACATTAACTATCTGGTACAGCTCTCTGCTGTTGTGCTGTCTAACTGCTTCCTCGGCTTTGTCAGCCAAACCATCAAGCCAAAGATTCTTATCAGCAGCTAACTGATCCTTTACAAGCTTATTAAGGTCTCTGTAATGCTTTCTATTAGGACTAGTAGGGTATTGATTAAGGGCATTCCTGCAGTTCTTTCTTTCCGAAATAAGCTCAAGTGCCTTATCACTCAGATAATTTTGCCTCTTCTGCTCCTTTTTTCCTAAAAGAGTACTGTTAGTGTCCAAAAAAGCCTGTTTAAAATGATCCCATTCTTCCTCAACTTCAGTAGTAAGCAAACCATGACTGTCATAATGACTAAGTAACCTATCATGGTAAGCTTTGGCTATAACTGGATCTTTCAGAGCTTCAGTATTAAAAGTAAATTTTTTAACCCTAGCACAACACTTTTTAAGTTTAAGTTGCAACACACTTTTAACAAGGTAATGGTCAGATCCAATTTCAGCTCCCCTATATGCCCTGGTATTCCTAACAGAACTGGCCCATTTGCTGTTAATTAATATGTAATCAATCATATTCTTATGCAGCCCATCAGGTGAAACCCATGTGTACTTATGTATGTCGCGGTGTTTGTAATAAGTGTTAGTTATTCTGAATCCATTGAGTTTACTTACCTGTAGGAGACATTGCCCATTGCCATTGCAGCTACCAATACCAAAAGGGCCTATTACTCCTCCCCAAAGGTCAGAGTCAGTACCAACTTTGGCATTGAAGTCACCAAGAACAAGGGTAATATCTCCTTTCTTGACAGAATTCAAAATATCCTGAAGTTGTTCATAAAACCTATCCTTCTCATCCTCATCCTCAGTGGGGGCATAACAGCAGATAACATTCAAGTCTTTAACGCTTGTCTGAAATTTTGCTGTAAGAAACCTTTCATTAATGCACTCATATCCTAGAAGAGCATCGCTAGCGTGTCTGCTGAGAAGCAGACCCACGCCTTGGTGATGCTTATTGTCGTCCCTCCCTGAAAAGAGAAATTTAAGATTATTTTTAAGAATCTGACCTTTATCGGTCCATCTGGTCTCTTGCAAGCCGAGAATATCTAAATTATAACGGTGGAATTCTTGTGTGAGGACATCAAGAGAAAAAGCTCTGTGCAGAGTCCTCACATTCCAACTACCTATGGAGAGAAAATGGTTAGTGGGATGTTTAAAGAAACTATGTTTATTGAGAGAGGGAATGCCGACAATATCAAACAGCCCCCTAATCGCAGACATGGGGCAAAGACCCGTTCCCCCACTACTAAAGGCTGAAGCCATCTACACTGAAAGACTTCCTCCAATGTAGAATCTGACGATGCCAATAGAAGCAAAGAGTTCAGGTGCCTGCGATGACTTCTGCTCAGGATTATCCACCAGCTGATAAACATATCCTGTGAATCTATTCACTTGGGGCTGTCAACCCACAAACAAAAAGAAAACACAGCGGAAGATTTTCCCTCCACAGAAGCCCACCAGTGCAGCAAAATCAGGATCCATAATCAAGCTCAGAGCCATATATCTGTCCAGTCCGGTAGGTTTATATGGTCAGCACCAGGACCCTGTGTGGTTGACCACTCCTCAGCAGGGTAGAAAAAAAAGAAAAGTAGCCATAGTTGTCCAGATCAGTAGGCCACACTAATCTGGCAGCCCTCCCCTTCCATTCACTTCCACAAGAGAGTATCTCTTTTGAAAGTTACTAACGGTCCGCACCACGAGAAGGCGGGGTTGGACATTAGGTGCTAGGCCTGGCCGGTTCTATGCATCATCACAGGGGATTGGTGCACAGCTCTCCTTCCAGTGACTACCTAGCTACCATTTACAGACCGAAATAAGCAGCAGACATATATAATTTTGATGTTTTTTTTTAAACACATTCTAGAAGCTACTTCTAGCTTTTACAGGCCTTTTCATACAAGGACATGCCCTACTACAGTAATGGTGTACTTGCAAAACACGCAACACAGTGGCACACCAAAATATTTTCAAGACAGGCAGAAATTGATAATGAAATATTTTAATGAATTACCAACCAGTAAATAAGAATGTTGTCAAAGATAGAATTTTAGAATTAAACAGACATTTCAAATCAATTCTTAACAGTGAAATCTTCAAAAATGTTTTCAAATGTTTTATTTGAGAGCACATGCCACATTATAGGAGCAAATTGCAGTTACTGAATATTATATATTATCCTAATTGCATATTATTATCCTTGGTAAAGATGTTCAGGTTGATATAATTGCAAGTAATTGTTTCCTTCATTGAATTTTGTCAAATCTACAACCAAAGAAGTCTTAGTAAAACATGAACTGTTGTGTGTGTGGGTTTTGTAAACCACTAATTTTAAACCAAACATTAACTGTACAAGAACAAGTTTCTCATTAAATATATTTTGAATTGTATATCTATATTGTTATATGCAATTATGTCCATACTTGTATAATGCTGCTTGTCCAGTAGGTTGTATCCTCAACATATCATAGAAACCACCATGGCCTAGTGGTTAGTGCACTTGGCTACTACTCAAAGGGGCATGGGTTTGAGCACAGATAAGGCATGGATGTTTGTGTTGTCTTCCTTCTGAGATTGTGCCTTCCTAACAGACCTTCTCCATGGTATATTAAACTGGCAGGCTCCTGTCAGATCTCTGTGGCAAGCAGCTGCTTGAGAGAGTATTGTGTTAAAGTGATAAAAAGCATTCTTTTTATGTGAGACATGAATTTTTGTAAAAGGCTGAATACATTTTGGCAATTGTAGAAAAAAGTTTGCCATCATTATCTTAATAAGATCAAAGTCACTACTAATTATTGCCTCAATTAGAGCTAACAACAAAGTTTGCCTGCTTGAACAGTAGCTAGATCTCTAACCATTATGCCAGTTAAGGCTACTAATCAATTACTTTAACTGGCATTGCTGTTAATATTACAATATATTATATAATAATTAAAAATATTTACAATTTACATCCTATAAATGATAGGTGGGACACACCTCATGTCAGGGATCAAATCATCATACAAGACATCAGCTTCAATTAACAACAGTCAATCCAGATCTACTGAATAAGTGTATCGTACTGAATCACCTTAGCAACATGCATTAAACAAATTATTGCACAGACTTACTAGCAAATATATGATAATAATCATTTTATGTTGAATAACTTACTGTACCATCTTAGATAGTTAAAAATCCTGAATTTAAAAATTTTATGCCAATTAATGTTTGCTGCACAGAGACTTAAAATTGAGAATTCTGTAATTTTGATCCTATTGATAATAACATTATCACTAATAACTTGAGTTAGAGATGAGATAGATAGAACAATAAAAAAAATACCATTTTGTTCCTTGCTTCTTTTTGCTTGCTTTAAAAACTGATGTCACATGACTACTTTCTGACAAGGTCAAATCTTAAGGTCACTGTTTCCAAAATTTTACCTATAATTTCTTAAAAAAACATGAATATTTTGAAAAAAAATTCATGTTCATCTTTCATATCTCAAGAATATGTATGCAAATTTTGAACTTGGGATCTAGATGGAGAGGAGACAGGAGGACTGATTCCTGTGTAGGAAATTCTTTTTGTTTCTGTATTCAAGAACTCATTCATTCTCAGGAAAAGATTTACTTTTTTTTTACAGAAAAACCAAGAAATATAAAAAATTAAGAATAACCTAAAGCAATATTAAAAGAATATCCACAACAAGTTGTAAGGCTTCCTTGTCAAAAAAAAAAACAGTGAAGATGTAGCATAACTCAAAAAAAAGATTGATATTGATTTATAAACCTATGGAAATAAAAATGAAAATTTAATAAAAATTCTAATTGAGGAATGCAATCTTCCTTCAATGTTTATGGCATGATAGTACTTGATGACCACAAACAAACATCCAAGTAGGTCCCAACTGTGAGCAACACCACAGCTGCATCTTTGCTCAATTCAAATGTAAATATTAACAATTTTTTTTCACTTTCAAGAAATTATGCATTGCATGCTGGGATGGATGATAAAAATAATTCTAGAAATACTGAAATAGGTTAAAGTAGAAAAAAAATATATTTATGCATTTTGGAGGTGCTTACAAAAATACTCCAATTTTTAAAAAAATTTCAGTCAATTTTTGGAAAATTTCACAATATTAAGGAAAAAACAATACTACCACAGAAAAGTATATGACTACTTCTCATTTCAGGTATAAAGATAAGTATCCATCTGAAAGCTGTACAGAATACAATCTGTTTCAGTTATTTGAGTTTTATTCTCTAATTGTAAAATTTCAGTATAGTTATAAATAAATAAAACACTATAAAATCAATTTAGCTAAATAAGCCTCAAACCTGTGATATTAATTCCTCTGGTACATAAGGTGCTGGAACTACTGGTCTTGATCCCATTATAACTCCAGCTCCTCTTCCTCTACTACTTGTAGTTCTCATTATCCGACCTCTATTCCTGGCAGGAGCTCTTGATCCAGATTGTGAGTTATTTGTTCCCTTCAAATTTAACCTGAAAAACAAGATTATATTAACTGAACAGTATTTATAGTATTACCACAAACAATTAACAAATACAACCAGCAGAACTGTGAACTACTAAGCATTTTTAAAGCAGAAATCTTAATGCTTCTCACTATAAACACCTGAGGAAGTAATAGTAACCCAATGACCAAGTGATTAGCATATTGTGATGCACAGTAAATGAACTTAGAACTCACAATTTTCAGTGTATTATGCTGAAAAGGCTTCCATTATGTTTCTTTGATAAGAAGGCTACTTAGAGTAATAAACTTTTACAAAAGTTTTGAACACTATTATGTTACATTATCAGAGTGAGTATAGAGGAAAAATTGTCTTGACTTAAGTGGGATCTGAACTGATGACCTGATGGCATTCAGGTATATGGTTTGTGGGTTTACATCCCACCCTGCTCAACACAATTTTTCCTTTAAACTCACATTGACATACAGCATAATAGCATTGAAAACTTTATAACTAAGAAGCACTGTGAACAAGTTACTAATAGTAACCAATACTGAATACACATACACTGGTTTCCATAAATTAAGGAAAACTCAGAAAAATGATGATAAATAAAAAACTATATGAATGATTTTAATGAACTTTGATGGAAACATGAATTACAATGTTAGTTTCAGAATGGCATAAAATATTTTACACTACAAACATTTTTCGTCAAAAAATAACACTTACAGGACCTTGTCCAAAAATGAGGTGTCAGAATGCAAAGGGCCAAGTTCTTTAATAAGAAGTATGGTTACTCCTTACAGCAATGTTCCATGCTGTTTATGATGTTGTCAATCAGTTCAGTAGGGAGTAATGACCATTGTTCCTTTAAAGCAGTAATACACTTCCCCTTTGTTTCAGGTGGCAGGTTGAGGGAAACAACACATCTCCCTAGAGCATCCCACACATGCTCAATCGGATTTAGATTGGTCAAGATCAATCGGATTTAGAATCGGTCGAGATCAAAGCTGGTCACTCCATGTGCATAATGGTCTCCTCTTGAAGGTATTGTTCCACTAGTCGAGCTCTGTGTGGATGAGCATTGTTGTCTTGTAAGATGAATGTTTCACCTATTGCACCAGCATAAGGATGTACATAAGGGTCCAGGATGTCATCTCCATACCTTTGAGCATTGTGGTTCCCACTCAACAACACAAAGAGGTCTGTGCATCCACCTAAGGAAATGCCACCCCAAACACAGGCTACCTGTGCCATGTCTTTGACGGATGGTACTGGGATGATAGCTGGTACCTCGTTCTCTCCATATCAAACAATGTCTGGAATCACTCTGCAAGCAATATCTGGAATCATCTGTGAAGAGTATGGATCTCCATTGCTCTTCTGTCCAGTTAACATGCGTGCATGCCCGATTCAACTGCTCTCTCCTGTGATATGTCATGAGGGGTATACAAAGTATGGCCTTCTAGTGTACAGACCTCCCTCATGAAGCCTTCTATGCACAGTAGAAGTTGATACAACCCTCCCAGTGGCTGCTGCAAGATAAGATCATAGGTGAGAGGTGGCAGATGTCCTGCTCCTTCGTGCTGTTAATCGCAGATATCGGTCTTGTAGAGTGGTCTTAACTCTAGCCCATCCTCGGCTAAACCTCTGAGATGCGGAATCCATGCTAAGAAATTGATTCCACACTCTATGGGCCACAGAAGAACTCACATTCGGCCATCATGCCACATCTGACTGACTATTGGCCTGCTTCGAGCTGGCCAATAGCTCTCCACTGCAGTTCATTTGGCAAATGATGTCTTGAGGTCATTACTACAAAATGGCTATTTCAAATTTCTTTGCTCACATTTACAACACAAAATAAAGATCCACTCCAAAACACCCATTTTTATGCCACTATCCAATTATGCAAATTGACACAACCTAGACTAATTTGCATATGATATACTCACTCACATTATTTTACTGGTTACATGAACAAGTTTGGTGAGGATCATATAATTTTTTGGTGAATAATCATCATTTTTCTCATTTTTTTCCTTAATTTATGGAAATCAGTGTAGTATAAGTACCCATGACCATGTGCCATTAGAGATATCCAAGAACTGTGCAGAAAAATTGAGAATTACTCAATAAAAATTGCCAGCCAAATGACCCAAAGAGCATGGCTGGTCATAAGTTCATGCCTGGGAAGAGCTGCAATAAAAGATCCTTCATATGCAGTTATGAGCCAGTCCTAGTGGATGATTCTTTGAAGATAGAGATTAATATTAGAAATAAAGGATAATTGATCAGCAGCCAGTAGCTCAGAAGTCAGAGCATCTTAAACATCATCAGAGAGTCATGGGTTCTTATCCCACCCAACTCAAGACAATTTTTCCTCTATACCCACTTTGCAACTGACATTTAATACATAATAAATTTTAATAAGATATTTTCATTTATGGCTAATGATGAGATTTGTTTAACCCTTTGCACTGAAAGTTTTTTTTAATAGGCGTTACCAGTTACTCGAAGCAATACTGATAAAAAAAAATAGCCTTTTCATATTGCAGCTTAAAATTTTTTAAATATAAATATTATCAAAATATTTGATTGCAAAAACTTTTTTTATTGATAAGGACCTTTATAAATAACTTCAAGAAAACTTCAGAAATAACAACACGAAAAAAAAACAATAAAAAAATACATATACAAAAACTACTTAGAATTTTTTAACATGTTTCCACTTTTATCACAGTTGTTGAAAACAAATTTATTGTCACTGCTATCAATCATACTATAACTTCTATCACTAGTATTTATTTTATCTGCAATGTTCATGGGTAAAAATTATGATCACGAATAATAACATGGAGCACAGATACAACACACAACCATCCGCTATGGATGTTAGCGCCAGACTGACTATAGCATGGCACCTCTATAGCGCCTGCAGGTTTTACAATAAAATCAAAATGAAGCCGCTGTAGCACTCTTGGATGCAAAGTGTTAAAGACGTCATCTTCTCCAAGTAGCATTTTATGTATGAAGTTGGCTGGAGATTTATGGAGCAAGAGCAACAAAAGCAATAGAGTATTAAACTATATAAAAAGAAAATGATGAAAGGCCAAAACCAAATTAAAAATAGATGCATATTTTAAAAATGAAAAAAAAAATGGTGGAATATGAAAAGTAATCAGATAAAAGATGCCTGAGTGTAAGGGATCAAACAATGAGAGCTATAAAATGTGTTGTGCAAAATTAAAAGCAACATAATTGATTAACCTACCAGTGTCCATGTCGTCTGTATAAGTTAGGAGAATTTGAATTGAGAGGTCAAGGAAGTATGTATCCGTTTTCAGTACAACAAAAAAATAGCGATTTTTTTAAAAATAAAAATTGCCATTATAATTTATATATTATAAAAATATATAATTCAGGCTT
Source organism: Ryuthela nishihirai (assembly GCA_038380435.1). NCBI lineage: Eukaryota > Metazoa > Arthropoda > Arachnida > Araneae > Heptathelidae > Ryuthela > Ryuthela nishihirai. The sequence continues at coordinate 112,243,466 of JAWZYU010000005.1, read as the reverse complement.
CAAAAATTATATATTTTTTTTAATTTGATGCATATTTTATTAAACTACAATATAAATAATTTTATAAAGCCATCTGATTGCCATTTCTTAGAAGCAGTTAACATTTGCTTGTTAACATTCGTATTTGCTGAAGCAACCTTCTGATTTAAGCTCACAAGTTTGATCTGAACTATTATAAACAAATTTTTCTTTAAATCTTCAAAAATCTCCTGCAAATTAACAAAAAAAATGCCATTTTTAAAAACGATAGATTTTGGAAGTAATTACAAAATACGTACAGCCATTTTTTTTTTCTGTT
>JAWZYU010000005.1:112180968-112242968 GCA_038380435.1 Ryuthela nishihirai | reverse complement strand
TATGAGCTAAATACAGCTGATTCGTAAGTACACTCCTAAAATTTTTTATAAATACTAATTTTAAAAAATAAAGCACTAAATGTTGATACAAATGCTTAATTTCTTATTTAGAATTATTTCATAAATATACTTCTTCCAAATTTCGTCTTCAAATTCAATAATTTACGTCTACAGTGACGATGAAATTTTTCGTTTCCAAAGAGAAATGTATGAGAAATTAATCTAAACTTATCTAAATTGGTACAAATACAAAATGATGTTACAGTAATGTATATTATTACTGATGAACTGAAATTTTAGATAAATATGTATAAATAAAGCTTCCAATGTACGTTTTATTAATGACAAGAATTTGTTTCCGAAGACATTCCCCCTTTTCCATAAGTTCTTGGTTTTCGATTGGATTTGGATTGTTTTACCTCTGAGCGGCACTTTTTTGCACACAATGGGCTAAATGGCCAGGCCACAAGGACCCCGAAGACTCAGAGAAGGTTGGGGGAGGGGACCAACTGGAACGGCTGTTGGGAGACAGATGGTAGCCTCCCGTCAAGGCCATCCAGCGTGTTCTTTAACGTGCACAGGGTATGGCTCTCCCGCACACGGGGCCACGGCTTAATGTCCCATCCAATGGACGACGGCCTTTCCAAGCCCATCGGTGTCCCCTACTGACCGTGGGCAGGGCGGGGAATTTTGCGGAGATAAATCTCAACGCTGACCCAGCTGGGACTCGAACCTGGGAACTACAGATTACGAGCCTGGCGCGCTACCGATTGAGCCACCCCCGCCCCTTGGTTTTCGATTTGCTCAGTAACAGTTTTTCGAATCTATCAACCGTGTGAATCGACGGACGTCTATTTCCTCCACTGTTTAATATTTTTATTATACAGTATTTATTTCTTGCAACGATAAATGCATTACATTAATGCTAGAATCGAAAAAATAGAGCCTCTACGCAGTGAAAAATAATTGTTTACGAAATTTTTTTCGAACGCTGAGCATTGTCTACTAGGTTTGCTATTGGTGGTTTAATGGGACTGAGGAATGGTGGTTTGAGATGTCTTACCGCTGAACAGTCACAAAGATCCCGAGGGATCAGAGAAGTTTGGGGAGCTGACGCATTGGCTAGGCACTGGGAGACAGGTGGTAGCCCCCAGTGGAAGCCATCCAGCGTGTTATTTAATGTACACACTCTTTCGCATACGTGGGGCGGGGGTGGCTCAGTCGTTAGCGCGCCAGGCTCGTAATTTGTAGTTCCCAGGTTCGAGTCCCAGCTGGGTCAGCGTTGAGATTTATCTCCGCAAAATTCCCTGCTCTGCCCACGGTTAGTAGGGGACATCGATGGGCTTGGAAAGGCCGCCGTCCGTCGGATGGGACGTTAAGCCGTGATCCGTGTGTGCGAGAGCTATACCCTGTGCACGATAAAGAACACGCTGGATGGCCTTGACGGGAGGCTACCATCTGTCTCCCAACAGCTGTTCCAGTGGGTCCCCTCCCCCAACCTTCTCTGAGCCTTCGGAGTCCTTGTGACCTGGCCATTTAGCCCATGGTGTGCAAAAAAGTGCCGCTCAGAGGTAAAACAACCCAACCCAATCTCGCATACGGAGCCACGGCTTAACATCCCATACGAAGAACGGCTGCCTTTCTTAACCCATCAGTGACCCTTACTGACTGAGGGCAGGGCAGAGAGTTTTGCGAAGATAAATCTCAATGCTGATCCAGCTGGGACTCGAACCTGGGAACTGCAGATTACGAAAATTAATTTTGATCAAAATTTAGTCTTCTAATATTGCACTGCCCAAGTCGGATGTTTCGGGGTGGCCATGGAAGAGGAATCTAATGGACTTGGAAAGGCCGCCGACCATTTCAATGGGCTTTTAAGCCATGGCCCCAGGTGCAGGAGAACTATACCCTGTGCACGTTAAAGAACACGCTGAATGTCTCTCGGAGGTAAAACAACCCAACCCAATCTCATCATGACTAAAAGCTGCCGATTGGGTCCCTTTCACAGACTTCTCTTAGTCCTTGGGTCCTTGTAACCTAGGGGCGGGGGTGGCTCAGTCGGTAGCGCGCCAGGCTCCTAATCTGTAGTTCCCAGGTTCGAGTCCTAGCTGGGTCAGCGTTGAGATTTATCTCCGCAAAATTCCCTGCCCTGCCCACGGTCAGTAGGGGACACCGATGGGCTTGGAAAGACCGCCGTCCGTCGGATGGGACGTTAATCCGTGGCTCTGTGTGCGGGAGAGCCATAACTTGTGCACGTTAAAGAACACGCTGGATGGCCTTGACGGGAGGCTACCATCTGTCTCCCAACAGCTGTTCCAGTGGGTCCCCTCTCCCAACCTTCTCTGAGCCTTCGGGGTCCATGTGACCTGGCCATTTAGCCCATGGTGTGCAAAAAAGTGCCGCTCAGAGGTAAAACAACCCAACCCAATCTCATCATGACTAAAAGCTGCCCATTGGGTCCCTTTCACAGCCTTCTCTTAGTCCTTGGGTCCTTGTAACCTATCCATTTAGCACATTTCGTGCAAAAAAGTGTCGCTCGTAGGTAAAAGAAAGCACTGCGAATAACTTTCAAATCATCCCTGCAATATTTCAATAAATGATTTAGCTTCCTCTAATTGGAAACATATCTTGAACGAACTTTAGTAATGAGAAAATAGCTTTAAAAAAGGATAATTAAAATTATATTAAATTATTTTAATTTTTGATTGGTGGCTTCTTTTCAGGTAAATTAAAGAAATAAAAGAATAATTAAATCTTAACTGTTTGGTTGGAAACAAATTGACGAAAATTCTTTTTTAAGTGTTTAATAATATTAATACTTCATAATAATACGAAACAAAATGGAAAAAAGAAAAAAAATGTCAAATTCAGGTCAGGATATTTTTCAAAGAGCATCGCTAGTTCCAACTTTATGATCATTATTGTGTTATGAATGCTATCAGGAATATTTCTACAAATCTCTACTATAATCGCTGTTTAACGATCAAACAGAGATCACTTTTAAAATCATATCACGTATATAACAGGCTTATATTATACTTAGGGTACGTGCTTTTCTGGTTTTATTCGATTTCACACCCATTTTAATCTGAATTCACTCCTGGGGCGGGGGTGGCTCAGTCGGTAGCGCGCCAGGGTCGTAATTTGTAGTTCCCAGGTTCGAGTCCCAGCTGGGTCAGCGTTGAGATTTATCTCCGCAAAATTCCCCGCCCTGGCCACGGTCAGTAGGGGACACCGATGGGCTTGGAAAGACCGCCGTCCGTCGGATGGGACGTTAACCCGTGGCCCCGTGTGCGGGAGAGCCATACCCTGTGCACGTTAAAGAACACTCTGGATGGCCTTGACGGGAAGCTACAATCTGTCTCCCAACAGCTGTTCCAGTGGGTCCCCTCCCCAAACCTTCTCTGAGCCTTCGGGGTCCATGTGACCTGGCCATTTAGCCCATGGTATGCAAAAAAGTGCCGCTCAGAGGAAAAACAACCCAACTGATTTCACTCCAAAAAATTTTCAATACGATTTCTCCCGAATTTTTATTCCTTGAAAACATATTAAGAGACATTATGATCATATTAAGGGTTGGGTTGTTTTACCTCTGAGCGGCACTTTTTTGCACACCATGGGCTAAATGGCCAGGTCACATGGACCCCGAAGGCTCAGAGAAGGTTGGGGGAGGGGACCCACTGGAACAGCTGTTGGGAGACATGGTAGCCTCCCGCCAAGGCCATCCAGCGTGTTCTTTAACGTGCACAGGGTATGGCTCTCCCACACACGGGTCCACGGCTTAACGTCCCATCCGACGGACGTCGGCCTTTCCAAGCCCATCGGTGTCCCCTACTGACCGTGGGCAGGGCGGGGAATTTAGCGGAGATAAATCTCTACGCTAACCCAGCTCGGACTCGAACCTGGGATTACGAGCCTGGCGTGACGGGAGGCTACCATCTGTCTCCCAACAGCTGTTCCAGTGGGTCCCCTCCCCAACCTTCTCTGAGCCTTCGGGGTCCATGTGACCTGGCCATTTAGCCATTGGTGTGCAAAAAAGTGCCGCTCAGAGGTAAAACAACCCAAACAACAACCTGCAGATTTAACACAATGTGTGCGAAAAAATGCAGAAGTTAAAAAACAAGAAGAAATTTACACAAGACATATCAAGTACTCTACCTTGTGTTATATTTGAAAGAGATACATAAAATTCCAGCGCAAGCAGGAAATTCTAGAATATAATATTGTTTGTGTTGCATATTGATTAAAGCCAAATAAGATGTAACAAAAAATTTATTGTTTTACTTCTGAACTGGTAGCTGTTGTTAGGCAGTACAAAGCAAACAGAAAATAAAATTCATTCTTAATTTCAAAATATAATTCATACAAAATTTTCTTCGTTCATATATATTATAAAACTTTGGAAAAAAAACTGATAATTTTGAAAGAGTGATATTAAAATTTATAAAAAATATCTCAATTCAGAGATCAGAATTTTTCTGCTCACAATCCATTCATGTCTCCATTATTCTGTGATAGGGATCTGAGGTGGTTTCTGTAAATTAAGGAATATCACTGCGTTAAGTCAATGGGAAGCTAAAGTCATAGCTCTATAACATCTAAAATAAGTTTTTTTTTTTTCGTTTTAAAAAATGTGATTGCAGATGAAGATCTCAATCAAATAAATCAATATCTCGATTTTCAACAATATTCGTTGGGTTGGGTTGTTTTACCTCTGAGCGGCACTTTTTTGCACACCGTGGGCTAAATGGCCAGGTCACAAGGACCCCGAAGGCTCAAAGAAGGTTGGGGGAGGGGACCCACTGGAACAGCTGTTGGAAGACAGATGGTAGCCTCCCGTCAAGGCCATCCAGCGTGTTCTTTAACGTTGGGTTGTTTTACCTCTGAGTGGCACTTTTTTGCACACCATGGGCTAAATGGCCAGGTCACATGGACCCCGAAGGCTCAGAGAAGGTTGGGGGAGGGGACCCACTGGAACAGCTGTTGGGAGACAGATGGTAGTCTCCCGTCAAGGCCATCCAGCATGTTCTTTTACGTGCACAGGGTATGGATCTCCTGCACACGGGGCCACGGCTTAACGTCCCATCCGACGGACGGCGGCCTTTCCAAGCCCATCGGTGTCCGCTACTGACCGTGGGCAGGGCGGGGATTTTTTGCGGAGATAAATCTCAATGCTGACCCAGCTGGGATTCGAACCTGGGAACTGCAGATTACGAGCCTGGCGCGCTACCGACTGAGCCACCCCCCGCCCCAAACAACGATATTCGTTCGGTATTTCATGATTTATGGAAGTTTGAATATTTAACAATGCTTGTCTTAAGAAACTTATATAAAACTGAAGAATAGTGAAAGTATTCTTTACACAAAGTTCTAAAATACAAACTTATTTTATTAAACACTTTGATACAATACTCATTATTATCTGTAGTCAATTTTTCTAGCTGGCATTTTTATCGCTAAATATTCAAACTTCCATAATTCATTAAATACTGAACGAATATTGTTGAAAATCGAGATATTGATTTACGTGATTGAGATCTTCATCTGCAATCACATTTTTCAAAATAAGAAAATTTATTTTATTTTATCCTATTACTTTTTATTATTTATTTTTATAAAATTTATTTTATCCTATTACATTTGAAAGAGTTACATACAACTCCTGCTGACGCAGGAGTTGTATGTAACTCTTTCAAATGTAATAGGACGTATCCCCGTGAGCAGGAGAGCAATACCCTGTGCACGTTAAAGAACGCACTGGATGGCCTTCACGGGAAGCTACCACTGTCTCCCAACAGCTGTTCCAGTAGGTCCCCTCCCTCAACCTTCTCTGAGTCTTCGGGGTCCATATGACCTGGCCATTTAGCCCATGGTGTGCAAAAAAGTGCCATTCAGTGGTAAAATAACAATATTAAAGAACACGCTGGATGGCCTTGATGGGAGGCTACCATCTGTATCCCAACAGCTATTCCAGTGGGTCCCCTCCCCCAACCTTCTCTGAGTCTTCGGGGTCCATGTAACCTGGCCATTTAGCCCATGGTGTGCAAAAAAAGTGCCATTCAGAGGTAAAATAACATAATATTAAAGAACACGCTGGATGGTCTTGACGGAAGGCTACCATCTGTCCCCCAACCTTCTCTGAGCCTTCGGGGTCCATGTAACCTGGCCATTTAGCCCATGGTGTGCAAAAAAGTGCCATTCAGTGGTAAAATAACATAATATTAAAGAACACGCTGGATGGCCTTGACGGGAGGCTACCATCTGTATCCCAATAGCTGTTCCAGTGTGTCCACTCCCCCAACCTTCTCTGAGTCTTCGGGGTCCATGTAACCTGGCCATTTAGCCCATGGTGTGCAAAAAAGTGCCATTCATATTAACAATTAAAGAACACGCTGGATGGCCTTGACGGTAGGCTACCTTCTGTATCCCAATAGCTGTTCCAATGTGTCCACTCCCCCAACCTTCTCTGAGTCTTCGGGGTCCATGTAACCTGGCCATTTAGCCCAAGGTGTGAAAAAAAGTGCCATTCAGTGGTAAAATAACATAATATTAAAGAACACGCTGGATGGCCTTGACGGGAGGCTACCATCTGTATCCCAATAGCTGTTCCAGTGTGTCCACTCTCCCAACCTTCTCTGAGCCTTCGGGGTCCATGTAACCTGGCCATTTAGCCCATGGTGTGCAAAAAAGTGCCATTCAGTGGTAAAATAACATAATATTAAAGAACACGCTGGATGGCCTTGACGGGAGGCTACCATCTGTATCCCAAAGCTGTTCCAGTGTGTCCACTCCCCCAACCTTCTCTGAGTCTTCAGGGTCCATGTAACCTGGCCATTTAGCCCATGGTGTGCAAAAAAAGTGCCATTCAGAGGTAAAATAACATAATATTAAAGAACACGCTGGATGGTCTTGACGGGAGGCTACCATCTGTCACCCAACCTTCTCTGAGTCTTCGGGGTCCATGTAACCTGGCCATTTAGCCCATGGTGTGCAAAAAAAGTGCCATTCAGTGGTAAAATAACATAATATTAAAGAACACGCTGGATGGCCTTGACGGGAGGCTACCATCTGTATCCCAAAAGCTGTTCCAGTGTGTCCACTCCCCCAACCTTCTCTGAGTCTTCAGGGTCCATGTAACCTGGCCATTTAGCCCATGGTGTGCAAAAAAGTGCCATTCAGAGGTAAAATAACATAATATTAAAGAACACGCTGGATGGTCTTGACGGGAGGCTACCATCTGTCACCCAACATTTTCTGAGCCTTCGGGGTCCATGTAACCTGGCCATTTAGCCCATGGTGTGCAAAAAAAGTGCCATTCAGAGGTAAAATAGTATAATATTAAAGAACACGCTGGATGGTCTTGACGGGATGCTACCATCTGTCCCCCAACCTTCTCTGAGCCTTCGGGGTCCATGTAACCTGGCCATTTAGCCCATGGTGTGCAAAAAAGTGCCGCTCAGGGGTAAAACAACCCAAAAAGTTGGCTATAGGGGCGAAGTGGGAACGGAGAACAGACTTGTGTTTGCCTTTGGCATTCGTAAATCACACACATTACGTATTACATGGAGCGTTTCACGACTGGAGATGGCTGACATGCATCTGGGGCTGCCAATGGGGACTAGACTGCTGAGATGGTCAAACATGCAAAATGGGGCTGCCAATGGAAACGGAAGAGCTGCTGCGAGATTCTACCGACAGTGCTTCTCAAACAGACATGTTCGAAACCACCAAACATTTGCACGTTTGCACTGGCAACTGCGAGAAACTGGAACATTTCATGTAAACATGCATGACACTGTCGGGAGAGAACCATGCCCACTCCTGACATGGATTTGGGTTGTTTTACCTCAGAGCGGCACTTTTTTGCACACCATGGGCTAAATGGCCAGGTCACATGGACCCCGAAGGCTCAGAGAAGGTTGGGGAGGGGACCCACTGGAACAGCTTTTGGGAGACAGATGGTAGCCTCCCGTCAAGGCCATCCAGCGTGTTCTTTAACGTTGTGTTGTTTTACCTCAGAGCGGCACTTTTTTTGCACACCATGGGCTAAATGGCCAGGTCACATGGACCCCGAAGGCTCAGAGAAGGTTGGGGGAGGGAACCCACTGGAACAGCTGTTGGGAGACTGATGGTAGCCTCCCGTCAATGCCATCCAGCGTGTTCTTTAACGTGCACAGGGTATGGCTCTCCCGCACAAGGGGCCACGGCTTAACGTCCCATCCGACGGACGGCGGCCTTTCCAAGCCCATCTGTGTCCCCTACTGACCGTGGGCAGGGCGGGGAATTTTGCGGAGATAAATCTTAATGCTGACCCAGCTGGGATTCGAACCTGGGAACTACAGATTACGAGCCTGGCGCGCTACCGACTGAGCCACCCCCGCCCCCCTCCTGACATGGAAGAAGAGATCCTACGGCGGACTGAGGACAAATCCAGGCCCAAGCATGCGAGCTGTTGCATGTAACCTCGTGGTGTGAACCACGTCCTCGTGTGGAGAGTGTTGCACGAGCAGCAGTTGCATCCGTTTCATCGTCAGAGAGTCCAGACATTGCAACCTCAGGAATACCCTCTTTGTGTGGAATTCGTGCGCTGGTTTCTACAGCAGACCACGGTGCAGCCTGATTTTCTGGCTCATGTGCTCTTCTCAGATGAGGCTTCTTTCACACTGAACTAGAACAGTGTTGCTCAATTTTCTCTAGATTACTCCACCCTGGAACAGTCCGAAATTTATGGGGACGCTGCTGTCACTTATCTGATGAATGGAGTAGTAGTAGTACGTTGTCGACGGAAACGTTATGAATGAACTGACGTTTATTCAGACTAGGGCAAGCCGCCTTGATATACAAGGCTAGGGCAAGTCGCCTTGATACACAAGGCCAGGGCAAGCCGCATTGATACACAAGGCCAGGGCAAGCCGCCTTGATACACAAGGCCAGGGCAAGCCGCCTTGATACACAAGGCCAGGGCAAGCCACCTTGATACACAAGGCCAGGGCAAGCCGCCTTGATACTCTAGGGCAGGGCAAGTCGCCTTGATACTCTAGGCCAGGGCAAGCCACCTTCATACACCAGGCCAGATCTTGTGTACATGGCTATCTAGATATGATTGAGCTAGACTGTCCCAGGTCAGATCTATCTAGATAAGACTGAGCTAGACTGTCCCCAATCAGAGCTATTTAGATAAGATTTAGCTAGACTGTCCCCTCTAGATAAGATTGAGCTAGACTCCAAGTCAGAGCTATATAGATAAGACTGAGCTAGACTGTCTTGGGTCAGGACTATCTAGATAAGACTGAGCTAGACTTTCCAGGTCAGAGCTATCTAGATAAGACTGAGCTAGGCTGTCCCAAATCAGAGCTATCTAGATAAGACTGAGCTAGACTGTCCCAAATCAGAGCTATCTAGATAAGACTGAGCTAGGCTGTCCCAAATCAGAGCTATCTAGATAAGACTGAGCTAAACTGTCCCAAATCAGAGCTATCTATATAAGACTGAGCTAGGCTGTCCCAAATCAGAACTATCTAGATAAGGCTGAGCTGGGCTGTCCCAAATCAGAGCTATCTAGATAAGACTGAGCTAGACTGTCCCAAATCAGAGCTATTTAGATAAGATTGAGCTAGACTGTCCCCTCTAGATAAGATTGAGCTAGACTCCAGGTCAGAGCTATATAGATAAGACTGAGCTAGACTTTCCAGGTCAGAGCTATCTAGATAAGACTGAGCTAGGCTGTTCTAAATCAGATCTATCTAGATAAGACTGAGCTAGGCTGTCCCAAATCCGAACTATCTAGATTAGACTGAGCTAGGCTGTCCCAAATCAGAGCTATCTAGATAAGACTGAGCTAGACTGTCCCCTCTAGATAAGATTGAGCTAGACTCCAGGTCAGAGCTATATAGATAAGACTGAGCTAGACTTTCCAGGTCAGAGCTATCTAGATAAGACTGAGCTAGGCTGTTCTAAATCAGATCTATCTAGATAAGACTGAGCTAGGCTGTCCCAAATCCGAACTATCTAGATTAGACTGAGCTAGGCTGTCCCAAATCAGAGCTATCTAGATAAGACTGAGCTAGGCTGTCCAAAATCAGAGCTATCTAGATAATACTGAGCTAGGCTGTCCCAAATCACATCTATCTAGATAAGACTGAGCTAGGCTGTCCCAAATCACATCTATCTAGATAAGACTGAGCTAGGCTGTCCCAAATCAGAGCTATCTAAATAAGACTGAACTAGGCTGTTCTAAATCAGATCTATCTAGATAAGACTGAGCTAAACTGTCCCAAATCAGAGCTATCTAGATAAGACTGAGCTAGGCTGTCCCAAATCAGAGCTATCTAGATAAGACTGAGCTAAACTGTCCCAAATCAGAGCTATCTAGATAAGACTGAGCTAGGCTGTCCCAAATCAGAACTATCTAGATAAGGCTGAGCTGGGCTGTCCCAAATCAGAGCTATCTAGATAAGACTGAGCTAGACTGTCCCAAATCAGAGCTATTTAGATAAGATTGAGCTAGACTGTCCCCTCTAGATAAGATTGAGCTAGACTCCAGGTCAGAGCTATATAGATAAGACTGAGCTAGACTTTCCAGGTCAGAGCTATCTAGATAAGACTGAGCTAGGCTGTTCTAAATCAGATCTATCTAGATAAGACTGAGCTAGGCTGTCCCAAATCCGAACTATCTAGATTAGACTGAGCTAGGCTGTCCCAAATCAGAGCTATCTAGATAAGACTGAGCTAGGCTGTCCCAAATCAGAGCTATCTAGATAAGACTGAGCTAGGCTGTCCCAAATCAGAGCTATCTAGATAAGACTGAGCTAGGCTGTCCCAAATCAGAGCTATCTAGATAAGACTGAGCTAGGCTGTCCCAAATCAGAGCTATCAAGATAAGACTGAGCTAGGCTGTCCCAAATCACATCTATCTAGATAAGACTGAGCTAGGCTGTCCCAAATCAGATCTATTTAGATAAGACTGAGCTAGGCTGTCCCAAATCAGATCTATTTAGATAAGACTGAGCTAGGCTGTCCCAAATCAGAGCTATCTAAATAAGACTGAACTATGCTGTTCTAAATCAGATCTATCTAGATAAGACTGAGCTAAACTGTCCCAAATCAGAGCTATCTAGATAAGACTGAGCTAGGCTGTCCCAAATCAGAGCTATCTAGATAAAACTGAGCTAGGCTGTCCCAAATCAGAGCTATCTAGATAAGACTGAGCTAAACTCTCCCAAATCATAGCTATCTAGATGAGACTGAGTTAGGCTGTTTTAAATCAGATCTATCTAGATAAGACTGAGCTAGGCTGTTCTAAATCAGATCTATCTAGATAAGACTGAGCTAAACTGTCCCAAATCAGAACTGTTTAGGTAAGACTGAGCTAGGCTGTCCCAAATCAGAGCTATCTAGATAAGACTGTGCTAGGCTGTCCCAAATCAGATCTATCTAGATAAGACTGAGCTAGGCTGTCCCAAATCAGATCCATCTAGATAGACTGAGCTAGGCTGTCCCAAATCAGATCTATCTATATAAGACTGAGCTAGGCTGTTACAAATCAGAACTATCTAGATAAGACTGAGCTAGGCTGTCCCAAATCAGATCTATCTATATAAGACTGAGCTAGGCTGTCCCAAATCAGATCTATCTAGATAAGACTGAGCTAGGCTGTTACAAATCAGAACTATATAGATTAGACTGAGCTAGACTTTCCAGGTCAGAGCTATATAGATAAGACTGAGCTACATTGTCCCAAATCAGAGCTATCTAGATAAGACTGTGCTAGGCTGTCCCAAATCAGATCTATCTAGATAAGACTGAGCTAGGCTGTCCCAAATCAGATCCATCTAGATAGACTGAGCTAGGCTGTCCCAAATCAGATCTATCTATATAAGACTGAGCTAGGCTGTTACAAATCAGAACTATCTAGATAAGACTGAGCTAGGCTGTCCCAAATCAGATCTATCTATATAAGACTGAGCTAGGCTGTCCCAAATCAGATCTATCTAGATAAGACTGAGCTAGGCTGTTACAAATCAGAACTATATAGATTAGACTGAGCTAGACTTTCCAGGTCAGAGCTATATAGATAAGACTGAGCTACATTGTCCCAGGTCAGAGCTATCTATATAAATCAGATTAAGCTTAGACAAATTAAATCAGACAGTCTAGTTAATTTTTACGTAGAAAGCCTAACAAACCTTTGCCTAAATCCGTAACCTTAAGTGCAACAAGAACTCTTTCGAAATTCTGTCATTTTCAAATGACGCGAATAACTCTTCTAATGATGATGGAAGAGGAAGTTGAAATGGGAGGAGAATTAAAGAAATAAAGAGGAAACGGAAAGAAGCCATTGAATGTTGTTTCCGTTTTGGCAGAAGCGCGACCCCGTTATTGATTTCAGTCGAGAAAACCGTCCCCTTTTATGGCTGACTGGTAGCGAGGCTATTGATCAGCAGACGCATAATAAAGCTGTCGAATGCCGAAGCGCATCCTTCGATCTGATGTCACTTCCGCCGGAAATTTGCACTCACGTCTCTGTCGTAAAATCGAAAAATAAAACGTTGAAGTTTTTAAACTCTGGCATTTCATGGATATTTTATTTGGTTTTAACTTGGTTTAGTTGTCTCTTTAATTTGAAATGTCATCGGATTATTTACATATATATTTTTTTTTTCGTTGCACTTTTATTGTACAATGAACAAATTACAAATTTAAAGAAATTTATCTTTTTCGAATAAGTGAAATTTTTCTCGATGTGGCAATGCTGATTTCGGAAGCAGTTTCGATTCTGTCGCGTAAAACAAATTGGGAGAAAATGAAAGGATATAAATTGTTATTTACTAATTGAATTATACCAATCGCTGATCAGGTCTCAATTTTAAGTGCACCAAACCGTAGTTTTGTGAGTCTTACCCCCTTCCCAGAGCCATCTAGGTACTCTGAGGATGTTATCAAGGAGCCAGGACAAGCCTCCTTGATAACAATGTCAGGACACGCCACCATGATACACCAGGCCAGGACAAGCCACCTTGATACACCAGGCCAGGACAAGCCACCTTGATACACCTGGTCAGGACAAGCCACCTTGATACACCAGGCCAGGACAAGCCACCTTGATACACCAGGCCAGAACAAGCCACCTTGATACACCAGGTCAGGACAAGCCTCTTTGATACACCAGGTCAGGACAAGCCTCTTTGATACACCAGGTCAGGACAAGCCACCTTGATACACCAGGTCAGGACAAGCCTCTTTGTTTCACCAGATCAGTGCACACCACCATGATATACCAGGCCAGGACAAGCCACTTTGATGCACCAGGCCAGGACAGGCCACCTTGATACACCACGTCAGGACAAGCCTCTTTGATACACCAGGCCAGGGCACACTACCATGATACACCAGGCCAGGACAAGCCACCTTGATACAACAGGTCAGGACAAGCCTCTTTGATGCACCAGGCCAGGGCACACCACCATGATACACCAGGTCAAGACAAGCCTCTTTGATGCACCAGGCCAGGGCACACCACCATGATACAACAGGTCAGGAGAAGCCTCTTTGATGCACCAGGCCAGGGGACACCACCATGATACACCAGGTCATGACAAGCCTCTTTGATGCATCAGGCCAGGGCACACCACCATGATACACCAGGTCAAGACAAGCCTCTTTGATGCACCAGGCCAGGGCACACCACCATGATACACCAGGTCATGACAAGCCTCTTTGATGCACCAGGCCAGGGCACACCACCATGATACACCAGGTCATGACAAGCCTCTTTGATGCACCAGGCCAGGGCACACCACCATGATACACCAGGTCATGACAAGCCTCTTTGATGCACCAGGCCAGGGCACACCACCATGATACACCAGGTCATGACAAGCCTCTTTGATGCACCAGGCCAGGGCACACCACCATGATACACCAGGTCAAGACAAGCCTCTTTGATGCACCAGGCCAGGGCACACCACCATGATACAACAGGTCAGGAGAAGCCTCTTTGATGCACCAGGCCAGGGGACACCACCATGATACACCAGGTCATGACAAGCCTCTTTGATGCACCAGGCCAGGGCACACCACCATGATACACCAGGTCAAGACAAGCCTCTTTGATGCACCAGACCAGGGCACACCACCATGATACACCAGGTCATGACAAGCCTCTTTGATGCACCAGGCCAGGGCACACCACCATGATACACCAGGTCATGACAAGCCTCTTTGATGCACCAGGCCAGGGCACACCACCATGATACACCAGGTCATGACAAGCCTCTTTGATGCACCAGGCCAGGGCACACCACCATGATACACCAGGTCATGACAAGCCTCTTTGATGCACCAGGCCAGGGCACACCACCATGATACACCAGGTCAAGACAAGCCTCTTTGATGCACCAGGCCAGGGCACACCACCATGATACACCAGGTCATGACAAGCCTCTTTGATGCACCAGGCCAGGGCACACCACCATGATACACCAGGTCATGACAAGCCTCTTTGATGCACCAGGCCAGGGCACACCACCATGATACACCAGGTCATGACAAGCCTCTTTGATGCACCAGGCCAGGGCACACCACCATGATACACCAGGTCAAGACAAGCCTCTTTGATGCACCAGGCCAGGGCACACCACCATGATACAACAGGTCAGGAGAAGCCTCTTTGATGCACCAGGCCAGGGGACACCACCATGATACACCAGGTCATGACAAGCCTCTTTGATGCACCAGGCCAGGGCACACCACCATGATACAACAGGTCAGGAGAAGCCTCTTTGATGCACCAGGCCAGGGCACACCACCATGATACACCAGGTCATGACAAGCCTCTTTGATGCACCAGGCCAGGGCACACCACCATGATACACCAGGTCATGACAAGCCTCTTTGATGCACCAGGCCAGGGCACACCACCATGATACAACAGGTCAGGAGAAGCCTCTTTGATGCACCAGGCCAGGGCACACCACCATGATACACCAGGTCATGACAAGCCTCTTTGATGCACCAGGCCAGGGCACACCACCATGATACACCAGGTCATGACAAGCCTCTTTGATGCACCAGGCCAGGGCACACCACCATGATACACCAGGTCATGACAAGCCTCTTTGATGCACCAGGCCAGGGCACACCACCATGATACACCAGGTCAAGACAAGCCTCTTTGATGCACCAGGCCAGGGCACACCGCCATGATACACCAGGCCAGGACAAGCCACCTTGATACACCAGGTCAGGTTGGGTTGGGTTGTTTTACCTCTGAGCGGTACTTTTTTGCATACCATGAGCTAAATGGCCAGGTCACATGGACGCCGAAGGCTCAGAGAAGGTTGGGGAAGGGGACCTACTGGAATAGCTGTTGGGAGACAGGTGGTTACCTCCCGTCAAGGCCATCCAGCGTGTTTTTAACGTGCACAGGGTATGGCTCTCCCGCACACGGAGCCACGGCTTAACGTCCCATCCGACGGCCGGCGTGCTTTCCAAGCCCATCGGTGTCCCCTACTGACCTTGGGCAGGGCGGGGAATTTTGCGGAGATAAATCTCAACGCTGACCCAGCTGGGACTCGAACCTGGGAACTGCAGATTACGAGCCTGGCGCGCTACCGACTGAGCCACCCCCGCCCCTACACTGTCTGAGTTTAAAACTTATAAAAAAGAAAAAAAGTGTGGTTGTCGTAGCAACCGACAAATGAAATGGTCGCAAATAGCGGATAATATTAAACCTTGTTTTTATGTCGAAGATGAATATGGTTGGCTTTTAATAATAATAGTTTTTTTTTTCATGCAGGGGGTGGTTATTACCTGGAGCAGAAAATTTATCTGCCTTTTAAAAAAAAGTAAAAAAAGGAAAGATCAAACTCCTCTGGCGAATATGGAAGACTTGTTTTCAAAGAGAATAAAGTTCGGTCATTTTCGTAAATATTGCGCCCTCCAACGGTAGGAATTCGAACTACTGGATGATCTGGATGATGTAAATATTTCGTTTATAAGTATCCAACATCCCCCTCCCCCAAAAAAATTTATATTCGTGGGTTAAACGAAAACAATGAATGTTTACAGATGATAAATATTAAACAAAATTTTTTTGTTTAATTTTTTTGGTAATCAGTAAAAAGGCTCGCCGATTGTTATATAATAGGCGTAATTCCGAACTGGTGGACATGTGACATCATTGGCGGCGGAAATTTTCGGTCCTTGTGGTTCCACTGGTACTCGAGCAATCGGTCCCAAAATTGGTATGGAGCGGGTGGCTCAGTCGGTAGCGCGCCAGGCTTGTAATCTGTAGTTCCCAGGTTCGAGTCCCAGCTGGGTCAGCGTTGAGATTTATCTCCGCAAAGTTCCCCGCCCTGCCCACGGTCAGTAGGGGACACCGATGGGCTTGGAAAGGCCGCCGTCCGTCGGATGGGACGTTAAGCCGTGGCCCCGTGTGCGGGAGAGCCATACCCTGTGCACGTTAAAGAACACGCTGGATGGCCTTGACGGGAGGCTACCATCTGTCTCCCAACAGCTGTTCCAGTGGGTCCCCTCCCCCAACCTTCTCTGAGCCTTCGGGGTCCTTGTGACCTGGCCGTTTAGCCTATCATGTGCAAAAAGTGCCGCTCAGAGGCAAAGTAATCCAACCTACTAGCAAAACACGTTAACCACTTTGGACTGGGATGGCTTAATGAGTAGCGCGACAGGTTTGTAATCTGCAGTTCCTAGTTCGAGTCCCACCTGGGCAGCGTTGAGATTTATCTCCGCAAAACTCCTCGCCTTGCCACGGTCAGTAGGGACACCAATGGTCTTGGAAAGACCGCCATCTGTCGGATGAGACGTTAAGCTGTGGCTCCGTGTGCAGGAGAGCCATGACCTGAGCACGTTAAAGAACACGCTGGTTTGCCTTGACGGGAGGCTATCATCTGTCTCACAACAGCTATCCAGTGAGTCCTGCACATAACCTTCTCTGAGCCTTTGGGGTCCTTGTGACCTGTTCATTTAGCAAATTGTGTGCAAAAAAAGTGCTGCTTATTGGTAAAACAACCTAACTGAATAGCCAAGAACGCTAAACCACAAAGGGGCGGTTGTGGCTCAGTCGGCAGCGCGCCAGTCCGTAATCTGTAGTTCCCAGGTTCGAGTCCCAGCTGGGTCAGCGTTGAGATTTCTCCGCAAAATTCCCCGCTCTGCCCACGGTGAGTAAGGGACACCAATGGGCTTGGAAAGACCGCCATCTGTCGGATGAGACGTTAAGCCGCGACTCCGTGTGCGGGAGAGCCATACCCTGTGCACGTTAAAAAACACACTGGATGGCCTTGACGGGAGGCTACCATCTGTCTCCCAAATCCTATTCCAGTGGGTCCTCTCCCCCAACCTTCTCTGAGCCTTCGGGGTCTTGTGACCTGTCCATTTAGCCCATTGTATGCAAAAAAAGTACCGCTGAGTGGTAAAACAACCCAACTGAATAGCCAAGCACGCTAAACCACTCCGGCCACCAAAACAGTCATTTAATCCTTGCCGTCATTATTTCCGCGTCTCTATGTAGCTTAAACGTAGCAACAAACTTCAAAATCAATATTTGTAACCCAACCCATATATAATGCTGTATAATTCGTCATCATGATTCCCCAGCGTCTGCTGCATACGTCCTCCAAGCAAGCCCTTGTCAGTACTTGACATAGCCCAGCTGTTACCTTTGGTACACTTTGCCCACACGCGTCCACTCCAGTTTGGCTAATTACACAGGCTTTAGCCACCCACCCCGTGCGATGTGAGCTTAGTTCTGCACAATGTCGTACAACGCTACTACCACAGTTCGGTTCTAGCAGCAATCGGTACGGTCCTTCCTCCTGTTAGTGTTGCATCTATAATAAAGGTAAATAGCTTTTCGGGCATTAAAGTTAGCGGTGAGCAATTTATCTGTTTTATTTCATAACACATTTACCTAGTCATACAATCGCCTCGTTGGATGGATGGGGCGGGGATGGCTCAGTCGGTAGCGCGCCAGGCTCGTAATCTGTAGTTCCCAGGTTCGAGTCCCATCTGGGTCAGCGTTGAGATTTATCTCCGCAAAATCCCCCGCCCTGCCCACGGTCAGTAGGGGACACCGATGGGCTTGGAAAGGCCGCCGTCCGTCGGATGGGACGTTAAGCCGTGGCCCCGTGTGCGGGAGAGCCATAACCTGTGCACGTTAAATAAACGCTGGATGGCCTAGACGGGAGGCTACCATCTGTCTCCCAACAGCAGTTCCAGTGGGTCCCCTCCCCCAACCTTCTCTGAGCCTTCGGGGTCCATGTGACCTGGCCATTTAGCCCATGGTGTGCAAAAGTGCCGCTCAGAGGTAAAACAACCCAAACCTTCCTCCTGTTAGTGTTGTATCTATAATAATATCTATAATAATGCTTTTCGGGCATTAAAGTTAGCGGTGAGCAATTTATCTGTTTTATTTCATAGCACATTTACCTACTCATACAATCGCTTCGTTGGATTAATTTGTGTCTTTGCAGTTTCTTTAAATTCATAGAGTTGATCTTTAACCATTTAAAGATTTGGGCTTTTTGTTTTGCATCTGTTAAAAGAACATTATGTTGCCAAAAGTGTTGATATTTGCGATTAGGCTTTCTCCTCTGAGCGGCACTTTTTTGGCACACAATGGGCTAAACAGCCAGTTCACAAGGACCCCAAGGGTTCAGAGAAGGTTAGGGGATCCACTGATGATTTGTTAGGAGACCGATGGTAGCCTCCCGTCAAAGCCGGGCTGTTGGGGTGGCTCAGTCGGTAGCGCGCAAGGCTCGTATTCTATAGTTCCCAGGTTCGAGTCCCAGCGGGGTCAGCGTTGAGATTTATCTCCGCAAAATTCCCCGTCCTGCCCACGGTCAGTAGGGAACACCGATGGGCTTGCAAAGGCCGCCCGTCCGTAGGATGGGACGTTAAGCCGTGGTCCGTGTGTGGGAGAGCCATACCCTGTGCACGTTAAAGAACACACTGGATGGCCTTGACGGGAGGTTACCATCTGTCTCCCAAAAGCTGTTCCAGTGGGTCCTCTCCCCCAACCTTCTCTGAGCCCTCGAGGTCCATGGACTCTGGCCATTTAGCCCATGGTGTGCAAAAAAGTGCAGCTCAGAGGTAAAACAACCCAAACCCGTCAAAGCCATCCAGCGTGATCTTTAACCAACACAATAGGCCAGGACGATGCAGTAACATAGACATATTTTTGAAAAATATAGCGGTTTTTATTATAATTAAATTTCTAGAAATAAAACTGGTAGTTATTTATTTTAAAAAATATGGCAATTAATTTTAAAATATTGTCGATTATTTTAATAAAATCCTTATGAAGAAACAAAGCAATTTATTTTAAAATCAGTTAAAATAAAAAAAAAAAACCTGAAGCAGCTGCTTGCCACAGAGGTCTGACAGGAGCCTGGCAGTTTATATGACATAGTAGAAGGTCTGAGAGGATGGCAGAACCTCAGCAGAAAAACAACACACACATCCATGCCTTACTAGGGCTCTAACCCAAGTCCCTTAAATCAGTTTGCCAAGTGCGCTAAACACTCGGCCACGGGCCGGCCAGAAAAAGTAAAAATAAAAACACAAATATGAATTGAAAAATCATATTATTTTGATACGACTGTATACATCCATGCCTTATCCGGGGCTCGAACCCAGGTCCCTTAGATAGGTAGCCAAGCGCGCTAACCACTGGGCCATGGGACGGACCAAAAATAAAATTAACTTAAATTTTAAATAAATTGCATCATTTTAATTTTTATACATAATTAAATTTCCCTCCTTTCTTCCCTCCTTTCGCTCAACCTGGCCTGGTGTATCAAGATGGCGTTGGAATGGCTCTCCTGCTCAAGAAACACGGCTTATCATCCCATTTGACGGATGGTCAATTTGGATGTTAAGCCGTGGTTCCTTGTGCAGTGAGAGTTAAACACTATTTTAAATTCGATGAGTATAACACTAAAAAGCATTATTCTACTTTTTCTCAGACCTTTCTATATTCCACTCACTAATACCCTCCGAAATATTGGGTTGTTTTACCTCTGAGCGACACTTTTTTGCACACCATGGGCTAAATGGCCAGGTCACAGGGACCCCGAAGGCTCAGAGAAGGTTGGGGGAGGGGACCCACTGGAACAGCTGTTGGGAGACAGATGGTAGCCTCCCGTCAAGGCCATCCGGCGTGTTCTTTAACGTGCACAGGGTATGGCTCTCCCGCACACGGGGCCACGGCTTAACGTCACATCCAACGGATGGCGGCCTTCCCTCCGAAATTGTAAAATTAAAAGCCACCGGAGCTCAACCTCTTCTACTGAAATTCGCATTAAGGAGGTTCTACATGACACCCTTTATGTATATTCATTATCTTTGTACATGACGCAGGTGTATGACACACCTTTAATCGGTGAAGGCACGCATATGGGGTGGCTCAGTCGGTAGGCGCCAGGCTCGTGATTTGTAGTTCGCAGGTTCGAGTCCCAGCTGTGTCAGCGTTGAGATTTATCTCCGCAAAAATTCCCCGCCCTGCCCACGGTCAATAGGGGACACCGATGGGCTTGGAAAGGCCGCCCATCCGTAGGATGGGACGTTAAGCCGCGCTCCGTGTGCGGAAGAGCCATACCCTCTGCACGTTAAAGAACACGCTGGATGGCCTTGACTGGAGGCTACCATCTGTCTCCCGACAGTTGTTCCATTGGGTCTCCTCCCCCAACCTTCTCTGAGCCTTCGGGATCCTTGTGACCTGGTCATTGAGTCCATGGTGTGCAAAAAAGTGCCGCTCAGAGGTAAAACAATCCAACTCAATCTCTGTACATAATTCAGATGTATGACACACCTTTAGTCGGTGAAGGCACGCATATAGTTTCATGTGTTAAAGGAATCACCTTCATTCACAGACTACAAACCTATCTTGGGTTGGGTTGTTTTACCTCTTAGCGGCACTTTTTTGCACACCATGGGCTAAATGGCCAGGTCATATGGACCCCGAAGGCTCAGAGAAGGTTGGGGGAGGGGACCCACTGGAACAGCTGTTGGGAGACAGATGGTAGTCTCCCGTCAAGGCCATCCAGCGTGTTCTTTAACGTGCACAGGGTATGGCTCTCTCGCACACGGGGCCACGGCTTAACGTCCAATCCGACGGACGGCGGTCTTTCCAAGCCTATCGGTGTCCCCTACTGACCGTGGGCAGGGCGGGGAATTTTGCGGAGATAAATCTCAACGCTGTCAACCCTTTCTCTTTATTCCCCGCCCTGCCCACGGTCAGTAGGGAACACCGATGGGCTTGGAAAAGCCGCCGTCCGTCGGATGGGACGTTACGCCGTCGCCCCCTGTGCGGGAGAGCCATACCCTGTGCACGTTAAAGAACACGCTGGATGGACTTGACGGGAGGCTACCATCTGTCTCCCAACAGCTGTTCCAGTGGGTCCCCTCCCCCAACCTTCCCTGAGCCTTCGGGGTCCATGTGACCTGGCCATTTAGCCCATGGTGTGCAAAAAAGTGCCGCTAAGAGATAAAACAGTCAAACCCATTAAAGAACACGCTGGATGGCCTTGACGGGAGGCTACCATCTGTCTCCCAACAGCTGTTCGTGGGTCCCCTCCCCCAACCATCTCTTAGCCTTCGGGGGGCGGGGCTCAGTCGGTAGCGCGCCAGACTCGTAATCTGTAGTTCCCAGATTCGAGTCCCAGCTGGGTCAGCGTTCATATTTATCTCCGCAAAAATTGCCCGCCCTGCCCACGGTCAGTAGGGGACACCAATGGGCTTGGAAAGGCCGCCGTCCGTCGGATGGGACGTTAAGCCGTGGCCGTGTGCGGGAGACCCTATCCTGTGCACGTTAAAGAACACGCTGGATGGCCTTGACAGGAGACTACCATCTCTCTCCTAAAAGCTGTTCCAGTTTGTCCCCTCCCCCAACCTTCTCTGAGCCTTCGGGGTCCATGTGACCTGGCCATTTAGCCCATGGTGTGCAAAAAAGTGCCGCTCAGAGGTAAAACAACGTTAAAGAACACGCTGGATGGCCTTGACGGGAGGCTACCATCTGTCTCCCAACAGCTATTCCAGTGGGTCCCCTCCCCCAATCTTCTCTGAGCCTTCGGGGTCCTTGTGACCTGGCCATTTAGCCCATGGTGTGCACAAAAGTGCCGCTCGAGGTAAAACAACCCAACCCAAATTGAAAGCTCTAGCTTGTTTTAAATAATAACCTTAAAATAACTAAATAACCACCTAAAGATAAAAATCACACAAACGTTATCAAAGCTGAACTCAATATTATCATTTTCATAAAATAATAACTAAAAAGAAATCCTTTCTATTTCAATTTTAAATAACATTACATAATAAAATTTCACATATTTAAGCAACCTTTTTTTATCATTAACAACACTTAGACGTTATTTTGATGTTTTTTCTTTCCCTTGAAAGTCTAATTAATTAATCTATTACAAGTACCGAGATTTAATAAAGAGAAGTTCGACAAATAAGAATGGCAGCAGCAGCCAAGCATTCGTTAGGGAAAAAAAATAGGGAAATGTCCTCATTTGGAAGTAACGTCTTCAAAAGCAAGCGTTACAACAAAGACTACCGCTAAAAAAATATTTTTTTTTTCTTTTCCTTAGTTGACACACCTTAGTTGAATCTTTAAAAAGTTTTTTTTTAATAAAAAAAAATCCGTTTCATTATTTTCGTAGACCTCAGAACAACTTGAAGAGAATTTTTTTTTTTAAGAATGTGGAAATGTTCACAAATGAGCCACCAGGTAGCAGAAATATCGATTTTCTTTTTAGCTTTGAATTTTTGCCAGGAATTATTCATCCAAATTTTCAAACAGGAAACATACCAACCAACGAAATGGACTCAAATTGAACCGTAGGGACAAGATTCTCTCTTATTAAACGAGGGAAGTGAATATTGCCGATTCTTTCGGTAATTCCAGTTAGTTTGTTTCCATGTTTGTTTGTTTCGCTGCCTTGAGTATATACTCGTATTTTTCCCGGGGCCTATGAGGGGAGGAAATTTTACTGCATTAACTATACCTTTTCTTAGAGTGGTTGGTTTTTTCACCTCTGACTGTCACTTTTTTGCACACAGTGGGCTAAATGGCCAGGTCTCATGGACCCCGAAGACTCAGAGAAGGTTGGGGGAGAGAACCCACTGGAACAGCTGTTGGGAGACATATGGTAGCCTCCCGTCAAGGCCATCCAGTGGGTTCTTTAATGTTGGGTTATTTTACCTCTGAACGGCACTTTTTTTCACACCATGGGCTAAATGGCCAGGTCACAAGGACCCCGAAGGCTCAGAGAAGGTTGGGGAGGGGACCCACTGGAACAGCTGTTGGGAGACAGATGGTAGCCTCCCGTCAAGGCCATCCAGTGGGTTCTTTAACGTTGGGTTGTTTTACCTCTGAATGGCACTTTTGTTTGCACACCATGGGCTAAATGGCCAGGTTACATGGACCCCGAAAGCTCAGAGAAGGTTGGGGGAGGAGACCCACTGTAAGAGCTGTTGGGAGACAGATGGTCCCGTCAAGGCCATCCAGCGTGTTCTTTAACGTGAACGGGGTATGGCTCTCCCGCACACGGGACCACGGCTTAACGTCCCATCGGACGGCGGCCTTTCCAAACCCATTGGTGTCCACTACTGAGGTTGGGGGAGAGGACCCACTGGAACAGCTTTTGGGAGACAGATGGTAGCCTCCCGTCAAGGCCATCCAGCGTGTTCTTTAACGTTTACAGGGTATGGCTCTTCCGTACACGAGGCCACGGCTTAACGTCCCATCCGACCGACGGCGGCCTTTCCAAGCCCATCGGTGTCCCCTACTGACCGTGGGCAAGGCGAGGAATTTTGCGGAGATAAATCAACGCTAACCCAACTGGGACTCGAACATGGGAACTACAGATCACGAGCCTGCCGCGCTACCGACTGAGCCACCCCCGTCCCCTTTTCTACACATAAAACAGAATTGCACGCATAAAATGAAAGTATCCCAATAGTTTTGGAAACGTAGTGTACATTAAGGTTGTCCCTTTATTTTGAATTTCTGTTTTCTTTGCTTGAAACACTGTGTGTAGCATAAAAGTATCCCAATAGTTTCGGAAACAGTCTACAGTCGCTCAAAAATATATCCGAACACTGTAGTTGATTACAGAATTAAGAAAAATATCTGTCAACAATTTTTTTAGAAATTAGTGATCTGGCAACCTTCTGTGTACTGTACACGAAGGTTACCAGATCACTAATTTCTAAAATAATCGTTGCCAGATATTTTTTCTGAATTCCATAATCAACCATACCCCCCTCAAGCAGCTGCTTGCCACATAGGTCTGACAGGAGTCTGTCAGTTTATATGCCAGAGTAGGTGTTCAGGGGCGGGGGTGGCTCAGTCAGTAGCGGGCCAGGCTCGTAATCTGTAGTTCCCAGGTTCGAGTCCCAGCTGGATCAGCGTTGAGATTTATCTCCGCAAAATTTCCCGCCCTGCCCACGGTCAGTAGGGGTCACCGATGGGCTTGGAAAGGCCGCCGTCCGTCGGATGGGATGTTAAGCCGTGGCCCCGTGTGCGGGAGAGCCATACCCTGTGCACGTTAAAGAACACGCTGGATGGCCTTGACGGGAGGCTTACCATCTGTCTCCCAACAGCTGTTCCAGTGGGTCTCCTCTCCCAACCTTCTCTGAGCCTTCAGGGTCCATGTGACCTGGCCATTTAGCACATGGTGTGCAAAAAAGTGCCGCTCAGAGGTAAAACAACAACAAAGTAGAAGGTGTTCGGATATTTTTTTCAGCGACTGTACTTAAGGTTGCCTCTTGAGTATACGTTTTCGTGTTCCTGTTTCAGTCTCCACCTCAGAGGCCAAAACTTAAATTAGCATTCATTTTCGCAAAGTGTCTCGCTCAGAACTTCCCGAACAACAGCGAAATTCTTCCACAAACCCAAGTGCCATTATCTTCAAAGCAGCGATAAATCCCACGCATGCAATGCCACTGGCAGATTAACATCGCTGAGCGAGTTCCGTGAACAAGCAAGCTCCTTCAGGTGTGAATAATGTCGCCGAAGGCAGTGAAGCCCACTTCCAAGGTTTGTGATGAGGGTTGTTTGATGAATAGCGAGATTTTCCCCATGACAGTTCTCTTGGAAATCCCCCCCACCCACTGCCCCCCTTTGAATCGATTAAAGCGTCGTTTGTGTTGAATAAGTGCCTTTTCTAGGACTAAGGTATTCACTATCGCTATGGCAACCACCATTTGCATACGGAAATAAGTGTATTGGCACATGATTTAATTCAAGCTGTAGACGTGGAAGATTATGCATTGCTATGTTAACGACTTGTGTAAACAATTGTGTTTGATTTACTAGGGTGGAGAATCGGTCTGTTATGGCATAAATAAATTGGTTTGGATCAATTTATGATTCATCCGGATTAGCGCGTATTTCTCTGTATATCGTGACTATAAAATGAAATGCGATCGTATGTACTTTTGTTAATCAATGGCAGCATTATGTGCCGGACGTCAGCATAGGTAGTCCTAACAGAATAAGGGTTGTGTTGGGTTCGGTTTTTTTAAATCTGAGCGCCACTTTTTTGCACACAATGGGCTAAATGACCAGGTCAAAAGGACCCCGAAGGCTCAGAGAAGGTTGAGGGAGGGGACCCACTGGAACAGCTGTTGGGAGACAGATAGTAGTCTCCCGTCAAGGCCATCCAGCAAGTTCTTTAATGTGCACAGGGTATGGCTCTCCCACACACGGGACCACGGCTTAACGTCCCATCCGACGGACGGCGGCCTTTCCAAGCACATCGGTGTCCCCTGCTGACCGTGGGCTGGGCGGGGAAATTTTGCGGAGATAAATCTCAACGCTGACCCAGCTGGGACTGGAACCTGGGAACTACAGATTACGAGCCTGGCGCGCTACCAACTGAGCCACCCCCCGCCCCCAAAGGATAAGGGTAGTAATGGAAATTGGTAGCATGCTATCCCAAATAGGTGGGGCGGGGGTGGCTCAATCGGTAGCGCGCCTGGCTGCAGTTCCCAGGTTCGAGTCCCAGCTGGGTCAGCGTTGAGATTTATCTCCGCAAAATTCCCCGCCCTGCCCATTGTCAGTAGGGGACACCGATGGGCTTGGAAAGGCCGCCGTCCGCCGGATGGGACGTTAAGCCGTGGCCCCGTGTGTGGGAGAGCCATACCCTGTGCACGTTAAAGAACACGCTGGATGGCCTTGATGGGAGGCTACCATCAAGATCCCAACAGCTGTTCTAATGGGTCCCCTCCCCCAACCTTCTCTGAGCCTTCGGGGTCCTTGTGACCTGGCCATTTAGCCCATGGTGTGCAAAAAAATGCCTCTCAGAAATAAAACAGCCAAAATCAAAAATTTATTTTTTTCCTCTTAAAACCAAAAAAATTATCATCATCCTCTAGCAGCCATGGGCTACGGAGGTCCAACCAGATCGTGCAATTTAGTTCTCCAAGCAAGTCTGTCCTGAACTACATCTACTGAATCTGGCCACTGCACACCAATTCTGACAAGGTCCTGTTTCACATTGTCTGCCCACCGCATCCAAGGTCTCCCCCTCTTTCTGAAGCCTTTAGGCACACGGTTCATAACCCTATTCGCCAATCTATAATTATCCATACGAGCAACATGCAACAAACGGAGCCTCTCTCTGCACAATATGCTGCTCAGAGAAGGTTGCAAACTCCTTTGCCTAACCTCATCATTAGTTACAAAGTTGAACCACCTAATGCCCAAGATACCGCGTAAGCATCTAGTATCAAAAGCATCTAGTTTCCTGTTATCTTTTTTACAAAGTGTCCAAGTTTCACTACCATAACTAACCCTAGAAAGAACCAAACTATTATACAGTCTAATTTTAGTCTTTAGGTGTATACGCCTATTTCTCCACACTCTCCATAGATTCTTAAAAGTCCCGGCAGCAATCCCTATCCGTCTGTTAATCTCATGCCGCACATCACCATTATCTGTTACATAGCTCCCAAGATAATTAAACTGTGACACCTGCTCAAGACTGCAACCATTCAGATTAACTGAATCACAGCCTGCCTGACCAATTTCCATCACTTTAGTTTTCTCTCTGTTTATAACCAAACCTAATCTACTACCAGTCTCATCAACAGCTCGAATGAAAGAGTTCATCTCATCAACATCATTTGCCAAAAGGGCTAAATCGTCAGCATAATCTAAATCAGAAATTTTCGTATCTCCAGTCCATTTAATGCCAAAATCTTTCCCTTGAAGTGAATTTCGCATAACATAATCAATAACCAAACTAAAGAGAAAAGGAGACAAAATGCACCCTTGTCGAACACCAGAAGTAATGCTAAACCAATTGCTACAAGCCTTACCAACTCTCACACACGACTCAGTGTTATTATAGAGAGCTTTCATTAGGTTAACTAACTTGTCTGGTATACCATATGATCTCACAATCAACCACAAATTATGACGATCAACAGAGTCGAAAGCCTTTTTGAAATCAACAAAGCTAGCAACCAAAGGTTTCTGAAACTCTAAACATTTCTCAAGAATCTGCCTAAGTGAAAATATCTGATCCACACATCCCCTACCACTTCTGAATCCACATTGCTCATCACGCAATTGACTGTCAACCAGATTCTTAACCGTATTAAGTACAATCATGGAAAGAACTTTACCTGGAACAGAGAGTAGGCCGATACCCCTATAGTTATCACAAGAACTGCGATCACCTTTTTTGAAAATAGGGATAATAATATCTCTGGTAAAATCCTTAGGAACCATGCCTTTATCATAGAAGATATTCAGAATTTCAGTCATTCAAGTGGTAACCGAAACATTCCCAGCTCTAAGCATCTCCGAAGTAATTTCATCTATCCCTGGGGATGTGTGAAGTTTAAGTTTAGAAATAGCCAAAATAACTTCAGATTGTGTTATAGGACCAACATTAAAGCCACCAGTGCATGTATCATCATTGCAAACAATGGGAATAGAACTAACTGCATTGTTTAGAATATCACTGAAATGCTCAGCCCACCTACCCATGACAGAATCCTCACCTTCTACAACCTTACCTTGTTTATCCTTCAAACCCTGTATACTTGTTCGTTTTCTACCACACCAAACATTAACTGTCTGGTACAGCTCCCTGCTGTTGTGCTGTCTAACTGCTTCCTCGGCTTTGTCAGCCAAGCCATCAAGCCAAAGATTCTTATCAGCAGCTAACTGATCTTTTACATGTTTATTAAGTTCTCTGTAATGCTTTCTATTAGGACTAGTAGGGTATTGATTAAGGACATTCCTGCAGTTCTTTCTTTCTGAAATAAGCTCAAGTGCCTTATCACTCAGATAATTCTGTCTCTTCTGCGCCTTTTTTCCTAAACGAGTACTGTTAGTGTCCAAAAAAGCCTGTTTAAAATGATCCCATTCTTCCTCAACTTCAGTAGTAAGCATACCATGACTGTCATAATGATTAAGTAACCTATCATGGTAAGCTTTAGCTATAACTGGGTCTTTCAGAGCTTCAGTATTAAAGGGAATTTTTTTAACTTTAGCACAACACTTTTTAAGTTTAAGTTTCAACACACTTTTAACAAGGTAATGCTCAGATCCAATTTCAGCTCCCCTATATGCCCTGGTATTCCTAACAGAACTAGCCCATTTGCTGTTAATTAATATGTAATCAATCATATTCCTATGCAGCCCATCAGGTGAAACCCATGTGTATTTATGTATGTCGCGGTGTTTGTAATAAGTGTTAGTTATTCTGAATCCATTGAGTTTACTTACCTGTAGGAGACGTTGCCCATTGCCATTGCAACTACCAATACCAAAAGGGCCTATCACCTCTCCCCAAAGGTCAGAATCAGTACGAACTTTGGCATTGAAGTCATCAAGAAAAGGGTAATATCTCCTTTCTTGACAGAATTCAAAATATCCTGAAGTTGTTCATAAAACCTATCCTTCTCATCCTCATCGGCATCCTCAGTGGGGGCATAACAGCAGATAACATTGAAGTCTTTAATGTTTGTCTGAAATTTTGCTGTAAGAAACCTTTCATTAATGCACTCCTATCCTAGAAGAGCATCACTAGCGTGTCTGCTGAGAAGCAGACCCAAGCCTTGGTGATGCTTATTGTCGTCCCTCCCTGAAAAGAGAAATTTAAGATTATTTTTAAGAATCTGACCATTATCTGTCCATCTGGTCTCTTGCAAGCCGAGAATATCTAAATTATAACGGTGGAATTCTTGTGTGAGGACATCAAGAGAAAAAGCTCTGTGCAGAGTCCTCACATTCCAACTACCTATGGAGAGAAAATGGTTAGTGGGATGTTTAAAGAAACTATGTTTATTGAGAGAGGGAATGCCGACAATATCAAACAGCCCCCTAATCGCAGACATGGGGCAAAGACCCGTTCCCCCACTACTAAAGGCTGAAGCCATCTACACTGAAAGATTTCCTCCAACGTAGAATTTGACGATGCCAATAGAAGCAAAGAGTTCAGGTGCCTGCGATGACTTCTGCTCAGGATTATCCACCAGCTGATCAACATATCCTGTGAATCTATTCACTTGGGGCTGTCAACCCACAAACAAACAGAAAACACAGCGGAAGATTTTCCCTCCACAGAAGCCCACCAGTGCAGCAAAATCAGGATCCATAATCAAGCTCAGAGCCATATATCTGTCCAGTCCAGTGGGTTTATATGGTCAGCACCAGGACCCTGTGTGGTTGACCACTCCTCAGCAGGGTAGGAAAAAAAGAATAGCCAGAGTTGTGCAGATCAGTAGACCACACTAATCTGGCAGCCCTCCCCTTCCGTTCACTTCCACAAGAGAGTATCTCTTTTGAAAGTTACTAACGGCCTGCACCACGAGAAGGCGGGGTCGGGTTGGGTTGTTTTACCTCTGAGCGGCGCTTTTTTGCACACCATGGGCTAAATGGCCAGGTCACATGTACCCCGAAGGCTCAGAGAAGGTTGGGGGAGGGGACCCACCGGAAATGCTGTTGGGAGACAGATGGTAGCATCCCGTCAAGGCCATCCAGCGTGTTCTTTAACGTGCACAGGGCTCTCCCACACACGGGGCCACGGCTTAACGTCCCATCCGACGGACGGCGGCCTTTCCAAGCCCATCGGTGTCCCCTACTGACCGTGGGCAGGGCGGGGAATTTTTGCGGAGATAAATCTCAACGCTGACCCAGCTGGGACTCGAACCTGGGAACTACAGATTACGAGCCTGGCGCGCTACCGACTGAGCCACCCCCGCCCCAGGCGGGGCTGGACATTAGGTGCTAGGACTGGCCGGTTCTATGCATCATCACAGGGGATTGGTGCATAGCTCTCCTTCCAGTGACTACCTACCATTTACAGACCGCAAAAAAAAAACACGTGACCAGTCATAATGGTAGGAAAACACAAAGTGAATTCCACCACTTTTTTTTTTCTTATTTTTTAAATAGAATGCTAAAATTTTTAGAATCCAAATGTAGTTCCCGCTTCATCTAGAAAGAACAACTGTCCAAAACAAGTCTTGTTTCTGCAAATCTCATTTAGGGCACGGCCCCTGGAAAACAAGACTGCATGTCCAGTGATCATGTGACCCATTGATCTGTCACCCCCGCACCTACCCCCCTTATCTTATCTTCCGGGAGGGACCTAAAGCTTTGGTTAGATGACAGCCAACGGAGCAACTGCCATGGCAACCATTGTGTTTATGGCAACCAATTTTCTGGCTGGACCAAACTTCTCGAAACCCCGGGGATTCCCACCACCATCCTCTATCATCTCCCCCCCACCACCACTGTCTGACCTCTCCCCCACAGTAGATACCACACAACTGATTGCTCCTGAAAGCGATTGGATGGTAGATCAGTTATCAGTACCAAGGATACTGCAACGCAGCATACAATAACTGCATTCCTCCATAGTTGGTAATGATTTTAAGACGCCAAAAAGTTTTCTGTGAGGTCATCTCGGCTGTTGATAATAATTTTGTTTCAAGATGCCAAAAACGTTTGCTGTAAGGACACTCCGCTGTTAGTAATGACTTTGTTATAAGACGCCAAAACGTTCGAATTGTTTAAATCGTTCTCCGTATGGCCATACCGTAAAAGGAATCCGAAAGGGAGAAATCCCTACTGCAAAGGGATTTTCTCCCCACGTAGGTCGAACTATCATTTTTCTTAACCTTCACATTTTGTTCTGGGATTTGTTATAGATGGGATTTTCTTTCTATCTTATTGATGTTCTAGATCTTATTCTGCCACTAATGGTGTTCTTTTTTTTATCAAGTATCTATTGATTTTCGCTTGTGATTTGTTTGTTGGTGGATTTGTGAAAACGTTTTTTGTGACACTCTATCCCCCCCCCCAACTCGTCGGTCGATTGCGACGAGTGAAATTTATGATTTTGGTTCTGTTATAGGATTTAAAAATGAATTTCTTCGATCATTTCTTTTTTCCCAAAAAGGAGGATAGTGTCTAAACTTAATTGAGGTCTAAAAAAAAGTGGGTAGTTCATAGAGTTCATTTACACGGCCTTTCTTAATTCTAAGGTCAACTCAAACTCAAATGAAAGTTATGTGAAGAATGTCAAAAGCTACAAAAAATTTTATTTCATTATACTTCCCACAAAAAAACTGGTAGTTTTAACCAGAATTACGCATTTTCAGTAAATTTAAGGGCCTATTGTAACAAGTTACGTTAATAAAATAATAAAATAAATACCCCCTCAAGCAGCTGCTTGCCACAGAGGTCTGACAGGAGCCTGTCAGTTTATATGCCAGAGTAGAAGATCTGAGAGGATGGCAGGACCTCAGCAGAAAACAACACGAACATCCATGCCTTACCTGGGGCTCGAACCCAGGTCCCGTAGATCAGTAGCCAAGCGCGCTAACCACTCGGCCACGGGACGGCTAACAAGTTACGTTACGCCCTACCAAAATATTGAAGAATTTCCAAATTTTGTCAATAAGACTTCATTTCGAAGCTCTAAAATTTATAAAAAAAAGCATTTAATCGAAAAATATATAATTTTTCCTATGAATTATAGATCATTTTTATATATTAATATAAATTATATATAATTAAATTATAAATTTAAATTATAGGAAATAATTAAAGATCATAATTAAATCTGTTTAAATCTCAATTTCCAACAATATTTAACAACTGCAAAGGCGTAATAAGAAGTTGGGTTGGATTGTTTTTACCTCTAAGCGGCCCTGTTTTGCACACCATGGGCTAAATGGCCGGATCACAAGGACCCAGAAGGCTCGGAGAAGGTTGGGGGAGGAGACCTACTGGAACAGCTGTTGGTAGCCTCCCGTCAAGGCCATCCAGCGTGTTCTTTAACATTGGGTTGTTTTACTTCTGAGCGGCACTTTTTTGCACACCATGGGCTAAATGACCAGGTCACAAGGACCCAGAAGGCTCGGAGAAGGTTGGGAGAGGGTACCCACTGGAACAGCTGTTGGTAGCCTCCCGTCAAGGCCATCCAGCGTGTTCTTTAACATTGGGTTGTTTTACTTCTGAGCGGTACTGTTTTGCCCACCATGGGCTAAATGGCCAGGTCACAAGGAACCAGAAGACTCAGAGAAAATTGGGGGAGGGGACCTACTGCAATGGCTGTTGGGAGACAGATGGTAGCCTCCCGTCAAGACCATCCAGCGTGTTCTTTAACATTGGGTTGTTTTACCTATAAGCGTCACTTTTTGCACACCATGGGCTAAATGGCCAGGTCACATGGACCCCGAAGGCTCAGAGATGGTTGAGGGAGGGACCCACTGGAACAGTGTTGGGAAACAGATGGTAGCCTCCCATCAAGGCCATTCAGCGTGTTCTTTAACGTGCACAGGATGTGGCTCTCCCGCACACACCATGGGCTAAATGGTCAGGTCGCAAAGACCCCGAAGGCTCAGAGAAGGTTGGGGGAGGGGACCCACTGGAAGAGCTGTTGGGAAACAGATGGTAGCCTCCCGTCAAGACCATTCACCGTGTTCTTTAACATTGGGTTGTTTTACCTCTGAGTGACACTTTTTTGCACACCATGGGCCAGGTCACATGTACCCCGAAGGCTCAGAGAAGGTTGGGGGAGGGGACCCACTGGAACAGCTGTTGGGAGACAGATGGTAGCCTCCCGTCAAGGCCATCCAGCGTGTTCTTTAACATTGGGTTGTTTTACCTCTGAGCGGCACATTTTTGCACACCATGGGCTAAATGGCCAGGTCACATGGACCCCGAAGGCTCAGAGAAGGTTGGGGGAGGGGACCCACTGGAACAGCTGTTGGGAGACAGATGATAGCCTCCCGTCAAAGCCATCCAGCGTGTTCTTTAACGTGCACAGGGTATGGCTCTCCCGCACACGGGGCCACGGCTTAACGTCCCATCCGACGGACGGCGGCCTTTCCAAGCCCATCAGTGTCCCCTACTGACCGTGGGCAGGGCGGGGAATTTTTGCTGAGATAAATCTCAACGCTGACCCAGCTGGGGCTCGAACCTGGGAACTACAGATTACGAGCCTGGCGCGCTACCGACTGAGCCACCCCCGCCTCTCTCCCAGTGGGATACTGGACCGTTAATTAATTAATTGATACTATACGATCACGGTAAAAAAAAAAACAAATATAGGGCGGGCTAAGAAAATCTTAAATGTTAAGAGATATGTTGATCCTAAGTTATTCTTTTATAACTGTGGGCACAGTGAGCAAGAATGATTTATTGTAAAACCCCTATAGAATATTGGTGCCGAGATCCAGGATTTTATCGCACCCCTAACCCCCCCCCCCCCTATAAAATAGAGGGAACCCACTGGAACATCTGTTGGGAGACTCTGGTCAAGACCATTCAGAATGTTCTTTAGCGTGCACAGGGTGTGGCTCTTCGTGTAGGCACACGAAGGTTGCCAGATCACTAATTTCAAAAAAAATCGTTGCCAAATATTTTTTCTGAATTCTAAAATAATAATTTTCTAAAATAATAAACAATAGAGTTCTCATATTTTTTTTTGAGCGTTGGGTTGTTTTACCTCTGTACAGCTGTTGGGAGACAGATGATAGCCTCCCGTCAAAGCCATCCAGCGTGTTCTTTAACGTGCACAGGGTATAACTCTCCCGCACACGGGGCCACAGCTTAACGTCCCATCCGACGGACGGCGGCTTTTCCAAGCCCATCGGTGTACCCTACTGACCGTGGGCAGGGCGGGGAATTTTGCGGATTTTTTCTTTTTTGAGCGACTCTACGAAATTTTCACAACTATAATATTCCTAAGTAGAGATTCATCTGTATTTTATTTCTTAAAACTACAAATGGCAAATAATACATCTTGTTTAAATTATTAATTAATTTTATTAGAAACATATTTTTTCATTTTCTTTCGCAGCTACCTTCAGCATGGCAGCTATCCAGTGGTCAACATAGACAATGGTCATCAGCCTCCTAATTTTGCAGCTCCACGACAAATGGTTCATTTTTTAACCTTAACACCTGACCTGACCCCCATGACCCTTAATGTGTCCAGTCCGTCTCCTGGAGACTGGTTTGCTGTTTCGTTCTATCGCCCATTAAATCAACTACGAAGCAAAGAGGTATTGGAAATAATATTCATATTATTAAATTATTTTAATATATAAAGATAAATTTATTATAATATGATTTTTAATAAGTGTCATGTTTTTTCAATTAATTTTTTGGTATAAATTTGATAAAATATATTATTTAATATATGAAATAATTAAGTTTATTTCGAATCAATTGAATGAAATTTAAAGAAATATAGTATTTAAGCTTGTATTCGTATAAATGCAATAAAATATATTATTTAACATATACAAAATGTTTTTTTTTTGTATAAATTTAAATTATTTTTAATATACATAATAAAGTTTATTTTGTATAAATTTAATAAAATAAATTATTTAATATGTATAATAATTAAATTTATCTCCTATAAATTAAATAAATATAATAATTTAGTTTATTCGTGTAAATGCAATAAAATATATTATTTAATATAAATGTAATAAAATATACTATTTTATATAAATGTAATAAAATATATTATTTGATATATATATATATGTAATGTTTATTTCGTATAAATTTAAATTATTTTTAATATATATAATAATTAAGTTTATTGTACAAAATGTTTATTTCGTATACATTTATTTTTAATATACATAATAATTAAATTTATTCTGTATAAATTTAATAAAATATATTATTTAATATGTACAATAATTAAATTTATCTCGTATAAATTTAATAAATATAATAATTTAGTCTATTTCGTATAAATGTAATAAAATATATTATTTAGTACGTTTATTTCATATAAATTTCAGTTTTTTTGATATATATATATATAATAATTAAGTTTCTTTTGTATACATTTAATAAAATAAATTATTTAATATAAATAATAATAATTAAATTTATCTCGTATAAATTTAATAAATATAATAATTTAGTTTATTTTGTAAAAATATAATAAAATATATTATTTAATACATATAGGATATGATATATTTCATAAAATAAACGAAATAAATATAATTTTTTATAATAATTCTAAAAAATTGTGAATTGAAACGAAGGCAATACAGTTACATTAAATTTTACTAAACGTGTATAAATATTTTTAACAGTTTGCATAATAATTATATAAATTTTGGCCAATTTTAAAATATTGTTTTGTACGACGAAGCAACTTGGTAAATGTTTAAGCTTCCATGATTGAATTAAATACTGAACGCATGGTGTTGAAAATCGAGATTTAAAAAGATTCGATTGGGATTATTATCCTCAATTGTATTATTTTCAGTAAAAAGCTTATTTAAGTTACCGAGTTCTATACCTGAGTTACTAATGACTTAATATGGAACTTCATAAAATGGTCCGGTAGCGCGCCAGGCTCGTAATCTGTAGTGCCCAGGTTCGAGTCCCAGCTGGGTCAGCGTTGAGATTTATCTCCGCAAAATTCCCCGCCCTGCCCACGGTCAGCAGGGGACACCGATGGGCTTGGAAAGGACGCCGTCTTTCGGATGGGACGTTAAGCCGTGGCCCCGTGCGCGGGAGAGCCATACCCTGTGCACGTTAAAGAACACGCTGGATGGACTTGACGGGAGGCTACCATCTGTCTCCCAACAGCTGTTCTAGTTGGTCCCCTCCCCAAACCTTCTCTGAGCCTTCGGGGTCCATGTGACCTGGCCATTTAGCCCATGGTGTGCAAAAAAGTGCCGCTCAGAGGTAAAACAACCCAATATTAAAGAACACGCTGGATAGCCTTGATGCGAGGCTACCATCTGTCTCCCAACAGCTGTTCCAGTGGGTCCCCTCCCCCAACCTTCTCTGAGCCTTCGGGGTCCATGTGACCTGGCCATTTAGCCCATGGTGTGCATAAAAGTGCCGCTCAGAGGTAAAACAACCCAACACAACCCATAAAGTGGTCGCTACGTTCATATACGAGAATTACTCAAGTCTCTTCAGTATAGATAGAGCAACACCTCCTGTAACAGAAGGCCGTTCAACTGATTATGACATCAGCGCAGATACACCAATAATCGAAACATTTCTTACATATTTATTTCTATTATTATTACTGGTAAATTTTAATGTTAATCTTTAGCCTAATGTTTATTTACAAATATGCTTTTTTTTTAGAATGAAATTTTTCGTACTTGATAGAATTTTCATAACATTAATATATACAAATAATTTTTCTTGTAAATAATCTATGTTTATAAATAAACTTTAATATAAAGATTGATAGAGAAGCGCACCAGTAATGATAATAAAAATAAATGTGTGAAATATCTAGCTGGTAGTCCTACTGTGATGACGTCACAACTTAGTTCTTCACCCTTTTTGTTCTAACAGGTGCTGGACAAAGATACCTATTCCATGGGGCGGGGGTGG
This sequence comes from Ryuthela nishihirai, assembly GCA_038380435.1. NCBI lineage: Eukaryota > Metazoa > Arthropoda > Arachnida > Araneae > Heptathelidae > Ryuthela > Ryuthela nishihirai. The sequence goes on along the minus strand of JAWZYU010000005.1, from coordinate 112,206,076 downwards.
CTCAGTCGGTAGCGCGCCAGGCTCGTAATCTGTAGTTCCCAGGTTCGAGTCCCCAGCAGCTGGGTCAGCGTTGAGATTTATCTCCGAAAAATTCCCCGCCCTGCCCACGGTCAGTAGGGGACACCGATGGGTTTGGAAAGGTCGCCGTCCGTTCGGATGGGACGTTAGCCGTGGCCCCGTGTGCGGGAAAGCCATACTCTGTGCATGTTAAAGAACACGCTGGATGGCCTTGACGGGAGGCTACCATCTGTCTCCTAACAGCTGTTCCAGTGGGTCCCCTCCCCCACCCTTCTCTGAGCCTTCGGGGTCCATGTGACCTGGCTATTTAGCCCATGGTGTGCAAAAAAGTGCGCTCAGAGATAAAACAACCCAACCCACCTATTCCATATAACCACAATATCCAAAATAAATCTAAGATGTCTAATGGATAACCATTAGTCATCATAGATATGATGACTAATGGTTATCTTATGGATATATTCTGGTTATCTTATGGATCTTATGGATATATTCTGGATATTGTATTTGTGTTGGATAGATAGACAGGCCTGTACAGCATATGGAACAAACGGAGGAAGGAAGGATGGAATTTTAATATGCATAAGGATTTCAATGTAATTAAAAGCTATATATTTTTAAATAGCATAAAAATTTAATGATTTTTTTTATATTTTTAAATTAATTACCAAATTTTGGAAAAATAAGTCACAATGAGTAAGCTGTGTTGTTCGGGTTGTTTTACCTCTGAGCGCACTATTTTTGCATACCATGGCTAAATGGCCAGGTCACAGGACGCCGAAGGCTCAGAGAAGGTTGGGGGAGGGGGACCCACTGGAACAGCTGTTGGGAAACAGATGGTAGACTCCCGTCAAGGCCATTCAGCGTGTTCTTTAATATTGGTTATTTTGCTTCTGAGGGGCAGTTTTGCACACCATGGGCTAAATAGGCAGGTCACAAGGACCCCGAAGCCTCAGAGAAAGTTGGGGGAGGGGACCCACTGGAACAGCTGTTGGATGGTAGTCTCCTGTGAGGCCATCCAGCGTGTTCTTTAACGTGCAACAGGGTATGGCTCTCCCACACAAGGGGCCACGGCTTACGTCACATCCGACGGACGACGGGTTTTCCAATCCCATCGGTGTCCTCTACTGACCTTGGCAAGGCAGGAAAATTTGCCAGAGATAAATCTCAACGCTGACCCAGCTGCGACTCGAACCTGGGAACTACAGATTACGAGCCTGGCGCGCCTACCGACTGAGCTACCCCCGCCCCTGTCAAGGCGGGTATGATATAGGGAGGCTATACTGTACCTGTGTCTTAATAATTGAATTACACTCTCTAATTCGGGCCTTCACAATCTAGGTCTTCTTAAGGATTGTGTGTTAACCTTTAATTAACATTATTTTTGTATTTTTTTCCCCAGGATTCTCCGATGCATTGCCAAGTGTGGCTGACTTCCTCTGCATCTTTCCATGGCGAATTTTCGGTAATTCCCTTGCTCATTGGTTATCCAATGACTCAACAGATATCCAAGTGCAGCATTACAGGTAAGCCAAACCCGAATCACATACATATTACTATTCAGTGACGGATGGTACATTGGAAGCATTGAAAGCACTACTTGCCTATCCCAATACCTCCTAAATAGGTTGGGTTGGTTGGGTTGTTTTTACCTCTGAGGCCCTTTTTTGCACACAGTGGGCTAAATGGTCAGGGTTGGGTTGTGTTCTTTAACGTTGTTTTACCTCTGAGCGGCACTTTTTGCACACCATGGGCTAAATGGGCCAGGTCACAAGGACCCCGAAAGCTCAGAGAAGGTTGGGGGAGCGGACCCACTGGAACAGCTGTTGGGAGACAGATGGTAGCCTCCCGTCAAGACCATCCAATGTGTTCTTTAACATTGGGTTTACTTCTGAGCGGCACTTTTTTGCACACCGTGGGCTAAATGGCCAGGTCACATGGACTCCGAAGGCTCAGAGAAGGTTGGGGGAGGGGACCCACTGGAACAGCTGTTGGGAGATAGATGGTAGCCTCCCGTCAAGACCATCCAATGTGTTCTTTAACATTGGGTTTACTTCTGAGCGGCACTTTTTTGCACACCGTGGGCTAAATGGCCAGGTCACATGGACTCCGAAGGCTCAGAGAAGGTTGGGGGAGGGGACCCACTGGAACAGCTGTTGGGAGACAGATGGTAGCCTCCCGTCAAGACCATCCAATGTGTTCTTTAACATTGGGTTTACTTCTGAGCGACACTTTTTTGCACACCGTGGGCTAAATGACCAGGTCACATGGACCCCGAAGGCTCAGAGAAGGTTGGGGGAGGGGACCCACTGGAACAGCTGTTGGGAGACAGATGGTAGCCTCCCGTCAAGGCCATCCAGCGTGTTCTTTAACATTGGGGTGTATTTACCTCTGGAGCGGCACTTTTTTTGCACACCATGGGCTAAATGGCCAGGTCACATGGACCCCGAAGGCTCAGAGAACGTTGGGGGAGGGGACCCACTGGAACAGCGGTTGGGAGATAGATGGTAGCCTCCCGTCAAGACCATCCAATGTGTTCTTTAACATTGGGTTTACTTCTGAGCGGCACTTTTTTGCACACCGTGGGCTAAATGGCCAGGTCACATGGACTCCGAAGGCTCAGAGAAGGTTGGGGGAGGGGACCCACTGGAACAGCTGTTGGGAGACAGATGGTAGCCTCCCGTCAAGACCATCCAATGTGTTCTTTAACATTGGGTTTACTTTGAGCGACACTTTTTTGCACACCGTGGGCTAAATGACCAGGTCACATGGACCCCGAAGGCTCAGAGAAGGTTGGGGGAGGGGACCCACTGGAACAGCTGTTGGGAGACAGATGGTAGCCTCCCGTCAAGGGCCATCCAGCGTGTTCTTTAACGTGCAGAGGGTATGGCTCTCCCGCACACGGGCCACGGCTTAACGTCCCATCCGACGGACGGCGGCCTTTCCAAGCCCATCGGTGGGCAGGGCGAGTAATTTTGCGGAGATAAATCTCAACGCTGACCCCACTGAGACTCGAACCTGGGAACTACAGATTAGGAGCCTGAAGCGCTACCGTCTGAGCCACCCCCGCCCCTGATTCCCGAGAGCTCAAGTGTATTCCCACCTTATGTGACCGCAAATTCTTAAGTAGTATAGAAATAAGAAGACACAACCATAAATATAAAAAATGAATTTTAATTTGGAAAAGATTTTTGCAAAAATTTCTAGTGTTTTTTCCCCCCTTTTCTTGGGGGGTGCCAGGGCCCCTTGCCGCCGCCCCCCCCCCCCCCCCTCTGGTTGTGCCACAACAAATAATGGTTGGAGTGACCATCTAGAGTTGGTTTTCTAATATTATCTAGATACACATCAGAGTTTGACCTAACTACTTCTGTTTCAGCTTTAAAAATTGTCTGATCCGATTTGACAACTTCATTAAATTTGCAATTTTTTTTGGGGTATTATGGTACAAATTCAATATTTTTTTCAAAGTGAGCTGTAATTATTCAGTTTTTCTGCAATTGATATATTAAAATTTTTGTGCTTTTTTCTTGTTTATTTTACATCAAACTATAGCATCCGTTAGTTATTTTGTAAACTGAATTATTATTAGAAATACCTACTTTCATTGTGCATGCTGGAAAAATTTTGCTTTCCTTCTGGAAAAGTTTCCCATCTGTGGAAACTAAATTATTTTCTGCGATCCTAGGACTGGGGAGGCTCAGTCGGCAGCGTGCCAGGCCTACGGTATCACCTCCTATTACCAAAAGCCAATGTACCAAATTTTTTATGTCACTAGCGTTGGGTTGGGTTGTTTTACCTCTGAGCGGCACTTTTTTTGCACACCACTGGCTAAATGGCCGTCACATGGACCCCGAAGGCTCAGAGAAGGTTGGGGGAGGGGACCCACTGGAACAGCTGTTGGGAGACAGATGGTAGCTTCCCGTCAAGGCCATCCAGCGTGTTCTTTAACGTGCACAGGGTATGTCTCTCCCGCACACGTGGCCACGGCTTAACGTCCCATCCGACGGACGGCGGCCTTTCCAAGCCCATCGGTGTCCCCTACTGACCGTGGGCAGGGGGGGGGGAATTTTGCGGAGATAAATCTCAACGCTGACCCAGCTGGGACTCGAACCTGGAAACTACAGATTACGAGCCTGGCGCGCTACCGACTGAGCCACCCCCGCGATCCTAGGACTGGGGAGGCTCAGTCGGTAACGTGCCAGGCCTACGGTATCACCTCCTATTACCAAAAGCCAATGTACCAAATTTTTGATGTCACTAAGCAGTCCTGATATATGATATCTTTAATTAATTTTATGAGCTTCAAACCTACGGCATATATCCCGAAGTCTAAAATAGTGCTTGATTGGAAATAACAAAAGTCAAAATACATAAACACCAAAGGGGTTACAAGAGCAAAACGGGGCGGGGGTGGCTCAGTCGGTAGCGCGCCAGGCTCGTAATCTGCAGTTCCCTGGTTCGAGTCCCAGCTGGGTCAGCGTTGAGATTTGTCTCCGCAAAATTCCTCGCCTTGCCCACGGTCAGTAGGGGACACCGATGGGCTTGGAAAGGCCGCCGTCCGTCGGATGGGACGTTAAGCCGTGGCCCCGTGTGCGGGAAAGCCATACTCTGTGCATGTTAAAGAACACGCTGGATGGCCTTGACGGGAGGCTACCATCTGTCTCCTAACAGCTGTTCCAGTGGGTCCCCTCCCCCAACCTTCCCTGAGACTTCGGGATTCATGTGACTTGGCCATTTAGCCCATGGTGTGCAAAAAGTGCCGCTCAGAGGTAAAACAACCCAAACTATCTATCCAAGAGAGATGCAACAAAATCAAAGGCTTGGACGCCTACTGAGATTCTTTCAGTCCAATCCTTAGCCATCTTAAATTTAAGACAAAATGTTTTAACTTTGAGTAATATATTCCCCAAATTCAATTTCATGAAGAATTCCATGATATCTTTAAATTCCTTAGCAAAGTCAAACGTTTCCTCCTCATTTGCCTTGCTCTTTTCAGTTGGTACATTCACTGTGGCCTTCCCTTTTCCTGAAGGCTTAGTAACTGGTGGAGCAATGTTAGATTTTCCTGGAATCATCTTCATGAAGTCTGGTAGCTTGTGCGTAGGTCATATTGGGTTGTACACATTGGTGTACCTTATTTTTACCCTTCATGGGTTTTTCCAAAGGTTTAACAATTGTAAAATTGTCAGAAACAGAATATATACAGAGTGATTCAAAACTCTTGGGCCAAACTTTAAGGGATGAGATAGAACACACCTAAACAAGCACTTTTCGTCATACAATGCATGGTCGGAACTCAAGCCGTGAAGCGCTAGGGTTGGGTTGTTTTACCTCTCAGCGGCACTTTTTTGCACACCATGGGCTAAATGGCCAGGTCACATGGATCCCGAAGGCTCAGAGAAGATTGGGGGAGGGGACCCACTGGAACAGCTGTTGGGAAACAGATGACAGCCTCCCGTCAAGGCCATCCAGTGTGGTCTTTAACATTAGGTATTAGGTTGTGTTACCTCTGAGAAGCACTTGTTTGCACACCATGGGCTAAATGGCCAGGTCACAAGGACCCCGAAGGCTCAGAGAAGGTTATTGACCCACTGGAACAGCTGTTGGGAGACAGATGGTAGCCTCCCGTCAAGGCCATCCAGCATGTTCTTTAACGTTGGGTTGTTTTACCTCTCAGCGGCACTTTTTTGCACACCATGGGCTAAATGGCCAGGTCACATGGACCCTGAAGGCTCAGAGAAGGTTGGGAGAGGGGACCCACTGGAACAGCTGTTGGGAGACAAACGGTAGCCTCCCGTCAAGGCCATCCAGTGTGGTCTTTAACATTAGGTATTAGGTTGTGTTACCTCTGAGAAGCACTTGTTTGCACACCATGGGCTAAATGGCCAGGTCACAAGGACCCCGATGGTTTAGAGAAGGTTATGGACCCACTGGAACAGCTGTTGGGAGACAGATGGTAGCCTCTCGTCAAGGCCATCCAGCGTGTTCTTTAACGTTGGGCTGTTTTACCTCTGAGCGGCACTTTTTTGCACACCATGGGCTAAATGGCCAGGTCACATGGACCCCGAAGGCTCAGAAAAGTTTGGGGGAGGGAACCCACTGGAACAGCTGTTGGGAGATGGTAGCATCCCGTCAAGGCCATCCAGCGAGTTCTTTAATGTGCACAGGGTATGGGTCTCCCGCACACGGGGCCACGGCTTAACGTCCCATCCGACGGACGGCGGCCTTTCCAAACCCATCGGTGTCCCCTACTGACCGTGGGCAGGGGGGGGGGAATTTTGCGGAGATAAATCTCAACGCTTACTCAGCTGGGACTTGAACCTGGGAACTACAGATTACGAGCCTGGCGCGCTACCGACTGAGCCACCCCCGCCCCCTTTTTTCAAAGGTACTCCTCTATTAGAAGTTTGGGAAAGAGCTCACAGCCTCTGTAATTGGCCGTGTGCTCTTTCCCGCAGTTAGCACAGGTCGATGGACAATCCTTGTGTGTCCTGGAACACGTAGTTGTAAGATGGTTGCCATCGCATTTGATATATCTCGTGGTGTTGAAGCAGTTACCCTGAGTGTGACCATAACTTTGGCATTTGTGACATTGTGTTGATACTTTCCACTTTTGAAAGGACAACAGTGATCTTTAAATGAAACAGGTCAGTCAAAATAAAAATCTATTTGTTGGCATTTGTTTTTGCCAACTCAATGAGTCTTGTCCCTGTATTTCTTAGGGCGGGGGTGGCTCAGTCGGTAGCACGCCAGGCTCGTAATCTGTAGTTCCCAGGTTCGAGTCCCAGCTGGGTCAGCGTTGAGATTTATCTCCACAAAATTCACCGCCCTGCCCACGGTCAGTAGGGGACACCGATGGGCTTGGAAAGGCCGCCGTCCCTTCGGATGGGACGTTAAGCCGTGGCCCCGTGTGCGGGACAGCCATACCCTGTGCACGTTAAAGAACACGCTGGATGGCCTTGACGGGAGGCTACCATCTGTCTCCCAACAGCTGTTCTAGTGGGTCCACAACCTTCTCTGAGCCTTCGGGGTCCATGTGACCTGGCCATTTAGCCCATGGTGTGCAAAAAAATGCCGCTCAGAGGTAAAACAACCCAACCTGTATTTCTTAAGTTGAAAAAACTTTAAAAGTCATAAAGCCCATTCCATGCAATTTCTGGGCCAATTCTTCATAGGTGATGTCATCAAGAATGTATTAAGTAGTCCTTCTATGTAGACAATTATTATTATTTGATTCTAACATTATTACTGGTGAACACTTGTGCAAATCTTTTTACTAATGTCCCATGGCCGAGTGGTTAGCGCGCTTGGCTACTGATCTAAGGGCCCTGGGTTCGAGCCCCGGATAAGGCATGGATGTTTGTGTCGTTTTTCTGCTGAGGTCCTGCCATCCTCTCAGACCTTCTACTATGGCATATAAACTGACAGGCTCCTGTCAGACCTCTGTGGCAAGCAGCTGCTTGAGGGGATATTTTTTTTTATCTATAAATATATTTTATTTATGAGGAAAATCATTCGTATTTATTATCGAATTTAATAATACTAATTAATACAAATAAATTTTCTCCTAAATAAAATATATTTTTAGATAAACCTTAGTATAAAGATTAGTATAAAATCCACCAGTAATAATATTAAAATCAAAAATATAAGAAAGGTCTATATGGTAAGAGCAAAGAAGGTCTAAGGAGAGGAAAGCTAGCTTCGCACAACCGTAAGTGGCGCCGTTCTGCGGAATTTTACCGTAGCTGAACGTGGCAAATTGATGTGCATGCACAAAAACAACTGTAAGGGGCGATCTGTGCCTGCGCAGTGAAATCGTTATTAATCCACTGCAGCTATGGTTGTCTTACTCTTGGTATATTTATTGCGATTTAATCAGTGTTTCAACCTGTCTAACACCCATGACTGTTTGGCATAGAGATAGCTGACCCTAAAGTTATTCAATGAGTATTTTATCCCCTTCAGGAGTATATTTTACGATACCTGGAAAAGCCGTTGTATGTTTATTTTAAATAATTTTGCAGAATTTTTAAAATTAATATGTAAATTAATACATTTAATCATCTTGCGAACATGTAAGTCAATGTATGTTGCAGTTTTGTGTTCCCTGGAGCATATCGACATATATAGGTGTCTGCAGTTTGTTCTAATAGTAATTTTTTTATGGTTGATACGAGAAGTGCCTGCTGCCATCTATTGACAGTTTATACAAGTAAGAAAGTCGATATGACTTTTATTGAAAATATCTAAAATTCTATAAAATATAATTAAACAAAACATGTTGTCTCGCATTGAGCCATAAATTTCAATGTATTATAATATATTAAATATTGTAGAATGCTCAAAATATTAAAATTTTCTTGTTGAGCATAGCTACTACCTGTTTTACAAAATGGGATTTTATTAAAGGATATAATTTAACTAATCTCTTTATTTTCTCTCTGAACAAAAAGAAAATTATGATGGTAAAATTTAAGGATGAAAACTTTGAACAGAGTCGAAGTGTATGTAAAATTAGTCACGTGGTGTAAGCCATTGAAAACCTTGCTGGGCGGTGGAAAAATAAGGCAAGGAACTCACTCCTCTCCCTGGCTAGGTGGATTCACTGCAATGCACGAATTTGCCATTGAGGGCGCTGCAATCGAAAAGTTTACATTAAGCCTATGGAAGTTGGCTCTCTTCTACCTTAGACACTCCTTGGTAAGACTACTTAAGGGACTTGGAGCTCAGACCAAAGAACGTATAAGGAAAAGAAGTTCAGCTTTGACAAAGCGTAAGTGGCGACCTCAAGTGGTGTTTCGATTCGTATCATGTTTTTTTTTTAAGATGGGAAGCAAACAATAAGGGGCAAAGGAATTATGCATCAAAAAATTTATATTTTAAAAAAGGGAAAAAAGTAACTGCACTTTGTATTTGAAAAAAACAATATCATGATTTTAATAAAGGTTTATTTTCTCCATTAGAATTATTTTTCGTTGAACCAACAATTATAAATTGAACGGATAGAGAAGATTTGAAATTAGCCTGAAGTTAATTTATAGAATAAATTATTACAATTAGAAGCTTTCTTGGTTGCATAAAAACAGGGAACAGAATTGATATTAATATACTCTGCAAGGATATCAATGGGAAATTATTACATAGGAAAAGCGAATGGAAGTTGACAGTAACATGTAATTACAAAAGCGTTCGTCCCCTGTAATGTTCGTTTCACCTCTATGCAAAATGTACGATACTCGATTTTACATTAATCTCTATGGAAGCTTAACTTCTTCTCCCTCTACATTCTTTGCTCAGACCTTGAACGAAGCGGACGTGTTTTTGCTTAGCTCTAAGAAGTGAAATTTAGTTAACTAAACCGTACTTAAATTGCCTAATAGCCTTAGGCGAGATCGGACATCCAACCCTGGTGGACCCCTTGGTCGGTAGGATAGGTTAGATATAGCTTAATATTTTATTTAAACTTTAGTATGTTTAGGATTTTAGAAATTTGAATTTGAAATCTCTACATATTTTGTGAATTGTAGTTTTATGACTGCATATTGTATTGTTCGCCCTTAATCTCCCTTGGAGATTAATTATACAGGGTGATTCAAAACTCTTGGTTGTTTTACCTCTGAGCGGCACTATTTTGCACACCATGGGCTAAACGGCCAGGTCACATGGACCCCGAAGGCTCAGAGAAGGTTGGGGGAGGGGACCCACTGGAACAGCTGTTGGGAGACAGATGGTAGCCTCCCGTTAAGGCCATCCAGCGTGTTCTTTAACGTGCACAGGGTATGGCTCTCCTGCACACGGAGCCACGGCTTAACGTCCCATCCGACGGACGGCGGCCTTTCCAAGCCAATCGGTGTCCCCTACTGACCGTGGGCAGGGAATTTTGCGGATCTCTCATGTCTGGACTTTTTCCTATAGGACCATATGAAAAGCCTCATCTGCGATACCCCATCGATTCCAATGAAGACCTAGTTGCCAGAATTTCTATTGCCGCTGTACGAGAAATGCCTGGTGTTTTCGCCCATGTACGGCGATCACTACGTCGAAGGTGCAAAACCTGCATTAATGTTGGCGGTCGCTCTTTTGAGCAGTTTCTGTAATTTGTTCAATAAAATTCTGTACTTTCCGTTCTGTAATTTCTGCAATTGTTTCAAACCTCTTCTGTCATTCTTGTGTTTCTTCATTTCCTGACACAGTAACTGCTAACCCCTTACGCTTCACTCCGTAAAATTCCCCGCCCTGCCCACGGTCAGTTGGGGACACCGATGGGCTTGGAAAGGCCGCCGTCCGTCGGATGGGACGTTAAGCCGTGGCTCCGTGTGCGGGAGAGCCATACTCTGTGCGCATTAAAGAACACCCTGGATGGCCTTGACAAGAGGCTATCATCTGTCTCCCAACAGCTGTTCCAGTGGGTCCCCTCCCCCAAACTTCTCTGACCCTTCAGGGTCCATGTGACCTGGTCATTTAGCCCATGGTGTGCAAACAAGTGCCTCTCAGAGGTAACACAACCTAATGTTAAAGAACACGCTGGATGGCCTTGACGGAAGGCTACCATCTGTTTCCCAACAGCTGTTCCAGTGGGTCCCCTCCCCCAATCTTCTCTGAGCCTTTGGGATCCATGTGACCTGGCCATTTAGCCCGTGGTGTGGAAAAAAGTGCCACTCAGAGATAAAACAACCCAACCCTAGCGCTTCACTGCTTGAGTTCCAACCATGCATTGTATGACGAAATTGCTTGTTTAGGTGTGTTCTATCTCACCCCTTAAAGTTTGGAACAAGGGTTTTGAATCACTCTGTATATATTCTGTTTCTGACAATTTTACAATTGTTAAACCTTCGGAAAAACGAATGAAAGGTAAAAATAAGGTACCCCAATGTGTACAACCCAATATGACCTACGCACAAGCTACCAGACTTCCTGAAGATGATTCCAGGAAATTCTAACATTGCTCCACCAGTTACTAAGCCTTCAGGAAAAGGGAAGGCCACAGTGAATGTACCAACTGAAAAGAGCAAGGCAAATGAGGAGGAAATGTTTGACTTTGCTAAGGAATTTAAAGATATCCAGGAATTCTTCAAGAAATTGAATTTGGGGAATACATTGCTGAAAGTTAAAACATTTTGTCTTAAATTTAAGATGGCTAAGGATTGGACTGAGAGGATCTCAGTAGGCGTCCAATCCTTTGATTTTGTTGCATCTCTCTTGGATAGATAGGTTGGGTTGTTTTACCTCTGAGCGGCACTTTTTTGTACACAATGGGCTAAATGGCCAGGTCACATGGACCCTGAAGGCTCAGAGAAGGTTGGGGGAGGGGACCCACTGGAACAGCTGTTGGGAGACAGATGGTAGCCTCCCATCAAGGCCATCCAGCGTGTTCTTTAACGTGCACAGGGTATGGCTCTCCCGCACACGGGGCCACGGCTTAACGTCCCATCCGACGGACAGCGGCCATTCCAAGCCCATCGGTGTCACCTACTGACCGTGGGCAGGGCGGGGAGTTTTGCGGAGATAAATCTCAACGCTGACCCAGCTGGGACTCGAACCTGGGAACTGCAGGTTACGAGCCTGGACAACACCTCCTATAACCAAAAGCCAATGTACCAAATTTTTGATTAAAAATATTGAAACATATTTATTAATATTATTATATGAATATTTTAAAATAATCAAAAAATGCTTGCCTACCTTTGAGAAAAATGGCTACCTGCTAAATTTTAAAATCATATCAGTATATTCTTATTTTCATCAAAAATTAGTTATATCATTTAGAATTTCCATGTTTTAGATATCTGGAAAGTATTTTTATAGTACGTAATACAATAATAGGCCTGTAAATGGTAGCTAGGCGTAAACCGGAAGGAGAGCTGTGTACCAATCCCTAGTGATGATGCACAGAACCGGCCAGGTCTAGCACCTAATGTCCAACCCCGCCTTCTCGTGGTGCTGGCTATTAGTACCTTTCAAAAGAGATATTCTCTTTTGGAAGGGAACGGAAGGGGAGGGCTGCCAGTTCAGTATGGCCTACTGATCTGGTCATCTATGGCCACTTTTTTCTTTTTTTTTCAACCCTGCTGACGAGTGGTCAACTTCACAGGGTCCTGGTGCTGACCATTTATACCTATTAGACTGGACTTGTTTATTGATTTGAGCTTGATTATTGATCCAGGACTTGCTGCACTGGTGGGCCTCTGTTGAGGGAGAGTCTGCCGCTGTGTTTTCTGTTTGCTTCTGGGTTGCCAGCTCTAAGGGAACAGAGGCATGGGATACCTTATATCAGCTGGTGGATAATCCTAATCAGAGGCCATCGCAGGTACCTGAACCTTACTTAGCTAGTTGGGCATCGTCAAGCCTTAACTGGAGTAATGCGTCTCAGGCAGGCCATACGGCTCTTGAAAAAGTCCACTTGAAAAGGTGGTGCCTGAAGTTCCTACCAGCATCGGTGACTTCAGCCTTTAACGGAGGAGGAGCGGGTCTTTGCCCCATGCCTGCGATCAGGGGGCTGTTTGATATTGTTGGCCCTACCAATCTCAATAAACCTAATTTCTTTAAAAATCCTACTAATCATTTTCTCTTTGCAGGAACGTGGAACATGACGACATTACATAGAGATTATTCTCTTGATGTCCTCATGCAGGAATTCCAGCGCTATAACCTAGATATTCTAGGCTTGCAAGAGACCAGATGGACAGGTAAAGGTGAGATACTTAAAAATAACTTTAAATTTCTCTTTACAGGGAGGGAGGATGGAAAGCATCACCAAGGCGTGGGTCTGCTGCTCAGCAGACATGCTAGTGATGCTCTTCTAGGATATGAGTGCATTAATGAAAGGTTTCTTACAGCAAAATTTCAGACAAGCATTAAACACTTGAATGTTATCTGCTGTTATGCCCCCACTGAGGATGCTGATGAGGATGAGAAGGATAAGTTTTATGGACAACTTCAGGATATTTTGAATTCTGTCAAGAAAGGAGATATTACCCTTGTTCTTGGTGACTTCAATGCCAAAGTTGGTACTGACTCTGATCTTTGGGGAGGGGTGATAGGCCCTTTTGGTATTGGTAGCTGCAATGGCAATGGGCAACGTCTCCTACAGGTAAGTAAACTCAATGGTTTCAGAATAACTAACACATATTACAAACACCGCGACATACATAAATACACATGGGTTTCACCTGATGGGCTGCATAGAAATATGATTGATTATATATTAATTAACAGCAAATGGGCTAGTTCTGTTAGAAATACCAGGGCATATAGGGGAGCTGAAATTGGATCTGACAATTACCTTGTTAAAAGTGTCTTGCAACTTAAACTTAAAAAGTGTTGTGCTAGAGTTAAAAAATTTACCTTTAATACTGAAGCTCTGAATGACCCAGTTATAGCTAAAGCTTACCATGATAGGTTACTTAGTCATTATGACGGTCATAGTTTGCTTAATACTGAAGTTGAGGAAGAATGGGGCCATTTTAAACAGGCTTTTTTGGAAACTAACAGTACTCTTTTAGGAAAAAAGGAGCAGAGGAGGCAGAATTATTTAAGTGATAAGGCAATTGAGCTTATTTCAGAAAGAAGGAACTGCAGGAATGTCCTTAATCAGTACCCTACTAGTCCTAATAGAAAAGATTACAGAGAGCTTAATAAACGTGTAAAGGATCAGTTAGCTACTGATAAAAATCTTTGGCTTGATAGCTTGGCTGACAAAGCTGAGGAAGCAGTTAGGCAGCACAACAGCAGAGAGTTGTACCAGATAGTTAATGTTTTATGTGGTAGAAAACGAACAGGCATACAGGGATTGAAGAATAAACAAGGTATTATAGAAGGTGAGGATTCTCTCATGGCTAGGTGGGCTGAGCATTTCAGTGATGTTCTAAACAATGTGGTTAGTTCTACTCCCATTGTTTGTAATGATGATAGCTGCATTGGCAGCTTTAATGTTGGCCCTATAACACAATCTGAAGTTAGTTTGGCTATCTCTAAACTGAAACTTCATAAATCCCCAGGGGTAGATGAAATTACTACAGAAATGCTCAGAGCTGGGAATGTTTTGGTTACCACTTGGATGACTGAAATTTTGAATAACTTTTATGATAACGGCATGGTTCCTAAAGATTTTACCAGAGCTATTATTATCCCTATTTTCAAAAAAGGTGATCGCAGTTCTTGTGATAACTATAGGGGTATCAGCCTACTCTCTGTTCCAGGGAAAGTTCTTTCCATGATTGTGCTTAATAGAATTAAGAATCTGGTTGACAGTCAATTGCGTGATGAGCAATGTGGATTCAGAAGTGGTAGGGGATGTGTGGATCAGATATTTTCACTTAGGCAGATTCTTGAGAAATGTTTAGAGTTTCAGAAACCTTTGGTTGCTAGCTTTGTTGATTTCAAAAAGGCTTTCGACTCTGTTGATCGTCATAATTTGCGGTTGATTGTGGAATCATATGGTATACCAGACAAGTTAGTTAACATTATGAAAGCTCTCTATAATAACACTGAGTCGTGTGTGAGAGTTGGTAAGGCTTGTAGCAATTGGTTTAGCATTACTTCTGGTGTTCGACAAGGGTGCATTTTGTCTCCTTTTCTCTTTAGCTTGGTTATTGATTATGTTATGCGAAATTCACTTCGAGGGAAAGATTTTGGCTTTAAATGGGCTGGAGATACGAAAATTTCTGATTTAGATTATGCTGATGATTTAGCCCTTTTGGCAAATGATGTTGATGAGATGAACTCTTTCATTCGAGCTGTTGATGAGACTGGTAGTAGAGTAGGTTTGGTTATAAACAGAGAGAAAACTAAAGTGATGAAAATTGGTCAGGCAGGTTGTGATTCAGTTAATCTGAATGGTTGCAGTCTTGAGCAGGTGTCACAGTTTAATTATCTTGGGAGCTATGTAACTGATACTGGTGATGTGCGGCATGAGATTAACAGACGAATAGGTATTGCTGCCGGGACTTTTAAGAATCTATGGAGATTGTGGAGAAATAGGCGTATACACCTAAAGACTAAAATTAGACTGTATAATAGTTTGGTTCTTTCTAGGATTAGTTATGGTAGTGAAACTTGGACGCTGTGTAAACAAGATAACAGGAAACTAGATGCTTTTGATTCTAGATGCTTACGCAGTATCTTGGGTATTAGGTGGTTTAACTTTGTAACTAATGATGAGGTTAGGCAAAGGAGTTTGCAACCTCCTTTAAGCAGCATATTGTGCAGAGAGAGACTCCGCTGGTTTGGCCATGTTGCCCGTATGAATAATTATAGATTGGCGAATAGGGTTATGAACAGTGTGCCTAGAGGCCTCAGAAAGAAGGGGAGACCTAGGATGCGGTGGGCTGACAATGTCAAACAGGACCTTGTTAGAATTGGTGTGCAGTGGCCGGATGCAGCAGATGTAGCTCAGGACAGATATGCTTGGAGAATTAAACTGCGAGGTCTGGTTGGACCTCCGTAGCCCATGGCTGCTTGAGGATGATGATGATGATGAATACAAACCTTCACGTCACATTTTATCGCATTAGTTAAATCTCAATCTGTTATAGCTGTTTAAAAAAATGCCAGTTTTTCTGGCTTAAACTGACGTACAATTCTTTTGAAATAAAAAGTTGACTTTTGTTCATTTTCTGCATTAGGTTCTTTGCTGATCAAAACACGTGGTCTGCCCGCATCAGAGTGAGCAAGTGCGCAGGCGTCCCTTATTTCACGGATGTCCAATGCCCGCTTCTGCTAACTGCGCAGGCCAGGGTGCTTCCGGATTCTAACGGTACCGATCCTGACGTCACTTCCGCCGATTGTACCGCTCTCTACTACAATCGAGGCTGCGTTCTGGAGTTCGCCCCGGCAGAGGATGAATGGAACTACATTCGAATGGATATTCTCTTGGGCACTGCCGTCGAATTCGAGATTCAAGTCGAAACTGCAGGTAAATCTGTGGAATGATGAAATTCCAGTTAATAGGGTTGGGTTGTTTTACCTCTGAGTGGCACATTATTGCACACAATGGGCTAAATGGCCAGGTCACATGGACCCCGAAGGCTCAGAGAAGGTTGGGGGAGGGGACCCACTGGAACAGCTGTTGGGAGACAGATGGTAGCCTCCCGTCAATGTCATCCAGCGTGTTCTTTAACGTGCACAGGGTATGGCTCTCCCGAACACGGGGCCACGGCTTAACGTCCCATCCGACGGACGGCACCCTTTTCCAAGCCCATCGGTGTCCCCTACTGACCGTGGGCAGGGCGGGGAGTTTTGCGGAGATAAATCTCAACGCTGACCCAGCGGAGATTCGAACCTGAGACACCCCCGCCCCCCAGTTAATAAGTTTCAATATTCTTATCTGTTATAAATTATTGAACGTTTGTCCGTCTGTTCGATATCTCCTCCTAAATTATCAGGGAGCGGGGGTGGCTCAGTCGGTAGTGCGCCAGGCTCGTAATCTGTAGTTCCCAGGTTCGAGTTCCCGCTGGGACAGCGTTGATGTTTATCTCAGCAAATATCCTTGCCCTGCCTTACTGACCGAGGGGTCAGTAAGGCCGAATGACCGAATGGCCAGGTCACAAGGACCCCGAAGGCTCAGAGAAGGTCGGGGGAGGAGACCCACTGGAACAGCTGTTGGGAGACAGATGGTAGCCTCCCGTCAAGGCCATCCAGCGTGTTCTTTAACGTGCACAGGGTATGGCTCTCCCGCATACGGGGCCACGGCTTAACGTCTCATCCGACGGACGGCAGCCTTTCCAAGCCCATCGGTGTCCCCTACTCACCATGGGCAAGGCGGGGAATTTTGCGGAGATAATCTCAACGCTGACCCAGCTGGGACCCGAACCTGGGAACTACAGATTACGAGCCTGGCGCGCTACCGACTGAGCCACCCCCTCCCCTCAAAGGAGTGAATCACGGTCTCAAAGGAGTGAATGCCGGTCTCAAAGGAGTGAATGCCGGTCTCAAAGGAGTGCTGTAATAATAATTATAATAATAATAACAATTATAAATGCCCAGTATAATTAACGTTGGACGGTATGTTAAGCAGTGGCCCCGTGTAACGAAAGCCATACGCTGTGCACGTTGGATGGCCTTGACGGGAGGCTAACATCTGTCTCCCAACAGCTGTTCCAATGGGTCCCCTTCCTCCAATCTTCTCTGAGCCCTCGGGGTCTTTGTGACCTAGCAACTCAGCCCAATCTTTGCAAAAAAAGTGCCTCTCAGAAGTAAAACAATAAAACCATTTTCTACAAAAAAAGCAATACTCAGAAGTAAAACACCCGACTATAATTCCTTCCTTATATTTAGCACTAGTTCTATATTTACTTAAATGAAATTGTAAAAAAACACGCTGGATGGCCTTGACGGGAGACTACCATTTGTCTCCCAACAGCTGTTCCAGTGGGTCCTCTCCCCCAACCTTTTCTGAGCCTTCAGGGTCCTTGTCACCTGGCCATTTAACCCATGGTGTGCAAAAGAGTGCCGCTCAGAGGTAAAACAACCCAATGTTAAAGAACACACTGGATGGCCTTGACGGGAGGCTACCAAATCTGTCTCCCAACAGCTGTTCCAGTGGGTCCCCTCCCCCAACCTTCTCTGAGTCTTCGGGGTCCATGTGACCTGGCCATTTAGCCCATAGTGTGCAAAAAAGTGCCGCTCAGAGGTAAAACAACCCAATGTTAAAGAACACACTGGATGGCCTTGACGGGAGGCTACCATCTGTCTCCCAACAGCTGTTCCAGTGGGTCCCCTCCCCCAACCTTCTCTGAGTCTTCGGGGTCCATGTGACCTGGCCATTTAGCCCATGGTGTGCAAAAAAATTGCTGCTCATAGTTAAAACAGCCCAATGTTAAAAAACACACTGGATGGCCTTAACGGGAGGCTACCATCTGTCTCCCAAGAGCTGTTCCAGTGGGTCTCCTCCCCCAACCTTCTCTGAGCCTTCGGGGTTCATGTGACCTGGCCATTTAGCCCATGGTGTGCAAAAAAATTGCTGCTCATAGTTAAAACAGCCCAATGTTAAAGAACACACTGGATGGCCTTGACGGGAGGCTACCATCTGTCTCCCAAGAGCTGTTCCAGTGGGTCCCCTCCCCCAACCTTCTCTGAGTCTTCGGGGTCCTTGTGACCTGGCCATTTAGCCCATAGTGTGCAAAAAAGTGCCGCTCAGAGGTAAAACAACCCAACCAAATTATTGTAATTGTAACGAATTCCATTCTGACTCACTTGTATCTAAATATAGCATTTTCTTTTCGTATTTTTCAGAATGTCAAGAATTCATCCCTGAAGAGATTTTAGAAGATGCCATCAACCCTTCTTTAAAACCCACAGGAAAACTGATCAAACCTCCCAAGAAATACAATCCATCGCCCACTCCTTTCGAACCATTCTCAGAAAAGCCATCTCTGTCACGTGACACGAGGGCTATCTCTCCCACTGAAGACTGTTGGCCACAGTTGCCACTCGTTCGCCAGAAACTTCCTGGTAATTTCGCCTTTCAGTACAGCCGGCCATCGGGACCAGGTTCTGACGAATTCTCACCACTTCTCAACATTTCAACTCAAGGACCAACCCTGGCAATGTTCAGAATCATGCCCCTAGTGGACATCGGTGGAACTTTGGCACTGGAACTGGCTCTTCCTCCGTCCACGGTAAGTTAGATCGTTTTTTTGCCGATCTTCCTGTTGCTTTTGGCTTCGACATTTGTCGGTTGGTCGTTTTGCGGATAAAACTCACAAAACTTTGTTCCATCATACCTTTCGAACATGATGGAGAAATTTAATGATTTTTATGACAATGAAAACTTATGACACGGGGATGTCATAGGCTGTACAAAAATTGACCTCCCCATGCTTTCTTACCCCCTAAATAAGGGGTCGTGTTGTTTTACCTCTGAGCGGCACTTTTTTTTCACACCATGGGCTAAATGGCTAGGTTACATGGCTCAGAGAAGGTTGGGGGAGTGGACCCACTGTATCAGTTTGTTGGGAGACAGATGGTAGCCTCCCGTCAAGGCCATCCAGCGTGTTCTTTAATATTATGTTATTTTACCTCTGAATGGCGTCCCAGCTGGGTCAGCGTTGAGATTTATCTCCGCAAAATTCCCCGCCCTGCCCACGGTCAGTAGGGGACACCGATGGGCTTGGAAAGGCCGCCGTCCGTCGGATGGGACGTTAAGCCGTGGCCCCGTGTGCGGGAGAGCCATACCCTGTGCACGTTAAAGAACACGCTGGATGGCCTTGACGGGAGGCTACCATCTGTCTCCCAACAGCTGTTCCAGTGGGTCCCCTCCCCCAACCTTCTCTGAGCCTTCGGGGTCCATGTGACCTGGCCATTTAGCCCATGGTGTGCAAAAAAGTGCCGCTCAGAGGTAAAACAACCCAACCCAACCCAACCTCTGAATGGCACTTTTTTGCACCCCATGGGCTAAATGGCTAGGTCATATGGACCCCGAAGGCTCAGAAAAGGTTGCGGGAGGGGATCCACTGTATCAGCTGTTGGGAGACAGATGGTAGCCTCCTGTCAAGGCCATCCAGCATGTTCTTTAATATTATGTTATTTTACCTATGAATGGCACTTTTTTGCACACCATGGGCTAAATAGCCAGGTCACATGGACCCCGAAAGCTCAGAGAAGGTTGTGGGAGGGGACCCACTAGAACAGCTGTTGGGAAACAGATGGTAGCCTCCCGTCAAGGCCATCCAGCGTGTTCTTTAATATTATGTTATTTTACCTCTGAATGGCACTTTTTTTGCACACCATGGGCTAAATAAGCCCGGTCACATGGACCCCGAAGGCTCAGAGAAGGTTGGGGGAGTGAACCCACTGTATCAGCTGTTGGGAGACAAGATGGTAGCCTCCCATCAAGACCATCCAGCGTGTTCTTTAATATTATGTTATTTTACCTCTGAATGGCACTTTTTTCCACACCATGGGCTAAATGACTAGGTCACATGGACCCCGAATGCTCAGAAAAGGTTGGGAGAGGGGACCCACTGTATCAGCTGTTGGGAGACAGATGGTAGCCTCCGTCAAGGCCATTCAGCCTGTTCTTTAATATTATGTTATTTTACATCTGAATGGCACTTTTTTTGCACACCATGGGCTAAATGGCTAGGTCACATGGACCCCAAAGGGCTCGGAGATGGTTGGGGGAGGGGACCCACTGTATCAGCTGTTGGGAGACAGATGGTAGCCTCCCGTCAAGGCCATCCAGCGTGTTCTTTAATATTATGTTATTTTACCTCTGAATGGCACTTTTTTGCACACCTAGGCTAAATGGCTAGGTCACATGGACCCCGAATGCTCAGAGAAGGTTGGGGGAGGGGACCCACTTTTACAGCTGTTGGGAGACAGATGGTAGCCTCCCGTCAAGGCCATTCAGCGTGTTCTTTAATATTATGTTATTTTACCTCTGAATGGCACTTTTTTTGCACAGAATGGTCTAAATGGCCAGGTCACATGGACCCCGAAGGCTCAGAGAAGGTTGGGGGAGGGGACCCACTGGAACAGCTGTTGGGAGACAAATGGTAGCCTCCCGTCAAGGCCATCCAGCGTGTTCTCTTGCTCATATAGCCATGGCTTAACATCTCATCCAATGGACAGCAGCCTTTCCAAGCCCATCGGGGTCCCCTACTGACAAGTAAATATACTTATGAAACAAATCCCACTAGTTCCGCGGGGCGGGGGTGGCTTAGTCGGTAGCGCGCCAGGCTCGTAATCTGTAGTTCCCAGGTTCGAGTGGCGTTCGAGAGCGTTGAGATTCATTTCCGTTAAACCCCCCACCTTGCCCACGGTCAGTAGGGGACACCGATGGGGTTGGAAATGCCGCGGTCCATCGGATGAGACGTTAAACCGTGGTTCTGTTATGGAAGAGAGTTATACCCTATGCACGTTAAAGAACAAGCTGGATTGTTTTGACGGGAGGCTACCATCTGTCTCCCAACAGCTGTTCCAGTGGGTCCCCTCCCCCAACCTTCTCTGAGCATTCGGGGTCCCTGTGACCTGGCCATTTAGCCCATGGTGTGCAAAAAAGTGCCACTCAGAAGTAAAACAACACAACCCTCCCATCAAGGCCATCCAGCATGTTTTTCAACAGGCACAGGGTATGGCTCTCCCATAGACAACACAGCTTGTTTCATTGACCACCCCATGGTCAGTAGGGGACACCAAGCCCATTGGTGTCCCCTACTTACCATGGGCAGAGTGATGAGTTTTGCAGAGATAAATCTCAATGCCGACCTAGCTGGGACTCGAACCTGGGATCTGTAGATTACGAGTCTGGCGTGCTACCGACTGAGCCACCCCTCCCACTGTGTGCAAAATATTGCCGCTCACAGGTAAAGCAACCTCCCCCCACTATCCCTATTAGAAACTTCCAGATGCACCATTTCTCCATCACTGTCAATAAGAGGGGCGGGGGTGGCTCAGTCGGTAGCGCGCCAGGCTCGTAATCTGTAGTTCCCAGGTTCGAGTCCCAGCTGGGTTCAGCATTGAGATTTATCTCCGCAAAATTCCCCGCCCTGCCCATGATCAGTAGGGGACACCGAATGAATGGCACTTTTTTTGCTCTGGGCTTGGAAAGGCCGCCGTCCATCGGATGGGGCGTTAAGCCGTGGCGCCGTGTGTGTGGGTGAGCCATACCTTGTGCACGTTAAAGAATACGCTGGATGGCCTTGACCGGAGGCTACCATCTGTCTCCCAATAGCTGTTCCAGTGGGTCGTCTCCCCCAACCTTCTCTGAGCCTTCGGGGTCCATGTGACCTGGCCATTTAGCCCATGGTGTGCAAAAAGTGCCGCTCAGAGGTAAAACAACCCAACAACCCAACCTGTCAATAAGACTTTGCTGAAGATTGTCATTTCTGATCTTAGCATTTTAGAAATATTTTAAATTTTTCTAAATTACAGGTTAATGCTACAATGATTTTATATTGCAGAATACGAGCATTACCAACATTTCTATCAGTGCCTGTCTGCATTATAGTGAGAGGCCAAAACTGACATCGGATGGCACGTGCGGAACTGGTTACGGAGTCTATGTGAATAGCAGCGCCCCTAGTAGCTGTCATGGAAAGCTCCTAGTTCCTTTCCCTGAGGCTGGTGCTTGGTATTTGCTCCTGCAACCTCGATGTTACTTTCAAGAAACTGAAGACAGCGAAAGGTGGGTGGTATTTATATACGCTGAAATCTTCATTTGATAAATTAGAAATCAGTTGGGCTCATTTTTTTCCAGTTGGGTTACCTCTGAATGGCTGTTTTGCACACAATGAGCTAAATAGCTAGGTCACAGGAACCCCCGAGATCTCAAAGAAGGTTGGGGGAGAGGACCCACTGGACAGAGCTGTTGGGTGGCAGATGGTAGCCTCCCATCGAGGCCATCCAGCATGTTCTTTAACATTGTTATTTTACCTCTGAGCGGCACTTTTTTTTTGTACACCATGGGCTAAATGGCCAGGTCACAAGGACACCGAAGGCTCAGAGAAGGGTGGGGCAGGGGACCCACAAGAAGAGATGTTAGGAGACAGATGGTAGCCTCCCCATCAAAACCATCCAGCGTGTTCTTAATCGCTAGTGTTTTTCCGCTGAGTGGCACTTTTTTGCACACCATGGGCTAAATGGCTAGGTCACAAGAACCCCGAGATCTCAAAGGAGGTTGGGGGAGAGGATCCACTGGACAGAGCTGTTGGGTAACAGATGGTAGCCTCCCGTTAAGATCATCCAGCGTGTTCTTTAACGTGAACAGGGTATGACTGTTCCGCTCATGCGCCATGGCTTAATGTCACGTCCAATGGATGGCTGCCTTTTCAAGCCCATCGGTGTACCCTACTGACAGAGAGCAGGAAGTTCTGCGGAGATAAATCTCAACTCTGACCCAGCTGGGACTGGAACCTGGGAACTGTAAATTACGAGCATAGTGCGCTATCAACTGAGCCGTCCCCGTCCTTAATTTTCTTTTTTCAAGTCAGAATCATTTCGGCAATTATTGAACCCAAGCTAGGGTTACCATTCGTCCTCTTGGGGCGGGGGTGGCTCAGTTGAGAGTGCATCAGGCTCATAATCTGTATTTCCCAGGTTCGAGTCCTAGCTGGGTCAGTGTTGAGATTTATCTCCACAAAACTCCCTGCCCTTCCAACATCAGTAGGGGACACCGATGGGCTTGGAAAGGGTTGGGTTGTTTTACCTCTGAGCGGCACTTTTTTGCACACCATGGGCTAAATGGCCAGGTCACATGGACCCCGAAGGCTCCGAGAAGGTTGGGGGAGGGGACCCTCTGGAATAGCTGTTGGGAGACAGATGGTAGCCTCCCGTCAAGGCCATCCAGTGTGTTCTTTAATGTGCACAGGGAATGGCTCTCCCACACACGGGGGAACAGGCTTAACGTCTCATCCGACGGAAGCTGTTCCAGTGGGTCCCCTCCCCCAACCTTCTCTGAGCCTTCGGGGTCCATGTGACCTGGCCATTTAGCCCATGGTGTGCAAAAAAGTTCCGCTCAGAGGTAAAACAACCCAACCAAAACAACCTATTTTTTGAATTTGCAACATAAAAAGATAGTGAAGGAATTAACGAACTACTACTAGTTTGCATAAGCCTTCTCATAAAAAGCGTATATTCTAGCATCACTGAAGTCACTGCTGACCACTGCCTCAGTTATAGTTAATAAGAAACGCACAAAGTTTGCCTCCTACAACAGCAGATGGTTGCTAATCGCAATGCCAAAAAATGGTGTAGTGGTTAGCATAACTGGCATTAATAGATTCTGAAAAAAATTCATCGCCGCCACGACGGGAATCGAATCCGCGTCTCTCCAGATTCATGCCAGAGCGCGCTAACCATTGCACCACGCGTCGGACAACGAATATTTTCAGAATATGACCTTTTAAATCTTCTTCTTGAGACGTGACTGAGACAGCGCCATCTATACTAAAGGAGATGCAACGTTTTCAGTCGTTGCATTTGATTATTAGATGTTAATGAGAAGGTCGCTAATGCTACCGCGTTAAATATATAATTAAAATCAATCCAAAGTGAATGCACAATATTCCCTGTTAAGAAACATTAATTAATAGATTCTGAAAAAAAATTCATCGCCGCCTCGGCGGGAATCGAACCCGCATCTCTCCAGATTCATGCCAGAGCGCGCTAACCATTGCACCACGCGTCGACAACGAATATTCGTTGTCCGACGCGTGGTGCAATGGTTAGCGCGCTTTGGCATGAATCTGGAGAGATGCGGGTTCGATTCCTGTCGTGGCGGCGATGAATTTTTTTCAGAATCTATTAATTAATGTTTCTTAACAGGGAATATTGTGCATTCACTTTGGATTGATTTTAATAACTGGCATGTTTCCAGGAGACATGGTTTGCCACTCATGGCAAAACCAATTTTTTCAGCTTATTATTTCATGAGTTCCATGTCTACCGGACATCCTGTGATTCTTTTCTACTGATTTATTAAACGCCATGAGCGTGAGTAACAAACATTAAATTCCATCTCTAAAGTGACAATACAGTTGCCACTTTCTCAGATAGATGGCGCCACTGTTGCGAATCAAATAAATAAAATCCGGAAAGTTTATATGGTCACACAAGCTGAGAAAGAGTTAGCTATTGATGGTGTAGTGATTAGCATAAACTGGCATGTTTCCAGTAAGACGTGGGTTCGAATCCCACTCATAGCAAAAACACCTTTTTTTTTCAGCTTATTATTTCATGAACCCTTCGTCCCGTGGCCAAGTGGTTAGCACGGTTGGCTACTAATCTAAGGGACTTGGGTTCGAGCCCCGGGTAAGGCATGGACATATGTCGTTTTTCTACTGAGGTCCTGCCATCCTCTCGACCCTCTACTATAGCATTATAAACTGACAGGCTCCTGTCAGACCTCTATGGCAAGCAGCTGCTTGAGGGGGTATTTTTTTTTTTAATTGCTTATCAAGTATGAATAAAAACCGGAACGTCATATATTTTGTAGTATGCTAAATAATTAGAATTATGCCTTTTTTTTTTCTGACTAAACTGTTAGTCGGTACTTGTAATAAAACTTCATACACAGAAAACTTATTTCAAAGCATGTCCTCCATTTCTAGTTTCCAGGTTCGAGTCCCAGCTGGGTCAGCGGTGAGAT